>CM076578.1:948461668-948702955 GCA_034641835.2 Pinus albicaulis
AGATGCGTGCACCACCTGTTCCCTTACACCCTGTCATTACCATTGGTCCTTTTTCCAAATGGGGCATCGATTTTATGACGTGTAACCCTCACTCGGCCGGGGGGCATGCCTATATCATCGTCGCTGTCGATTATTTTATGAAATGGGCCGAAGAAATTCCTACACTGGCTGTGGACGGTAAGACAGCAACGAAATTCATATTCAATCATGTTATTGCTCGGTTTGGTGTCCCTCAAGCCATCGTTACTGATCATGGTTCACATTTTCGAGACTATATGATAGCGGAGTTGACGTCTAGGTTGGGTCTGCGTCACGACAACTCAATGTCGTATTAACCTAAAGATAACGGCTAGGTTGAAGTCCTAAACAAATTTCTTGTTACGATGCTTCAATGAACCATTGGGATCCATAAATCAAATTGGCATCTCATGTTGTTTTCAGCTCTATGGGCTTACCGAACATCGATTAAGAGTGCAACCGGATTCACCCCATTTCAGTTGGTGTACGGTCTGGAAGATACTCTTCTGATTGAGTGTGAAATTCCTTCACTCAAATTAGCTATGGAATTAATGCCTAATACTTCACCCGAGGAAGAGCATCTGCTCTATTTAGAGAGATTGGATGAAACTTGTCGCTTAGCTGCTTTGGTCATCGAAGCACAAAAGAAGTGAGTCAAAACTCACTTTGACCAAACAATTTCCCCTCGTTCTTTTATCGAAGGCGACCTCGTTCTCCTGTACGACCAAGCTCATGACAAGTTGGGGGCAGGAAAATTCCAACCCATGTGGCATGGGCCCTACATCGTCAATAGTGTGTTATAGAATGGGGCCTATGAGCTTATTGATTACGAAGGTTATCCCCTAACACAACCCAGAAATGGGTTGTATCTGAAAAATATTATGCTTGAGTCATTCATGCATGATATGTGTACATAGGTGATTTTTTCATTTTTGTGCATGCTTAGGTTTGATGTGCTTTGTAAGATTTTTTCTGCTTATTGGATCTTGCTGGTTATGCAGATATCTATTGCCCCTTATGTTGGTTTCGCGGATGGTGCTTCCTGCAGTACCAGGAGCTTGTCTTCGACAACCTAGGTAATCTATAATCCTGCTGGTGAGTTGATTAACCTACAAGTTATTTGTATAGGACAAACTACAAACAACATCACTGAATATAGTGCTGTTGTGGAAATATTAACTGAGGCAGTTAACCTTGGCATACGCGCATTTCTTGTAAATCTAGATTCACAACTTCTTGTTCTTCAACTTAATGGTAATTATTCGGTTTGAAACCCATGCATTTTGAGATTGTATTTACGTATTCGTTTGCTTGAAAGAAATTTTTATTTTATCACTTATCAACATATACCAAGACGAATGAATACATTAACTGATATAGTGGCTAACATTGTATTATATAGACATTTGTGCAACTTATAAAACATCATCATATGTAAATAGACCCATGTAGAAAACAGATGTGTATATATATATATATATATATATATATATATATATATATATATATATATATATATATATATATATATATATATATATATATATATATATATATATCAATTTTTTGTAGCGTGTGCGTCATAAAAACCCAAAAATATATGAGTATGTTTCAGTTCCATCTCGAGACAACATGTCTCTCAAAATATGTAGAAATAAAAAGCCTAGGTGCCTAATCAGCGCGGTGCTCATGATAGCACGTCACCGCCCATACCAACTGCCTCAGCAAGTGGTGGATATGACTCGACACCCTATGGGATGCCTCTGGTAGGCCCGAGGTACATCATCAAAGCGAGCATAGTCTGGAATCCCATGGGTGAGTCCCTCCAGATTTTGTACTATCTCCTCCTCGCCACCCTCACCACGAGGATCGAAATCGCGAGGAGTTCGCCTCGCTATCGACGACATACCTGCAGGCCTCTCTAGGCCAACATATGCATATATATAAGATTAACTGTTAGAACATGCATATATACCAAAAATAATAAACTCATGAAAATAAAAAATGAGTCTCACCTAGCTCTTCGTCCCAATTCTCTCCCTCTGGGAGCGGGAGGTCTGGATCACTGGTGAAGTCTGTACCAGAGTAAGGCCAGTCCTCCATGACAATCAGTTGTCGATGGATCAAATCAAGAAATTCTGGCCTCCAGGACATCTTTTGGCCACCCCCTACTCTAGGCATCAGCACAGCCCATCGGGCCATCCATGGTTCTCTAGGTGGTGGCATCGGGACAATGACCTCCTGACGCTGGAATATCGGTAGTCATTCCAAGATGAACAATACAAAATGGATCCATACCCAAACTATTTCATTTTGGTCTTCTTCCATTTGGTTAGTTGCCGCTTGATGTTAATGGTCATGGCCTCTGCCCAGTTGTAAAGAGTAGGGGTCGGGCAGTCTACGACAAGAAGCAGTTGTGTCTTTGTGGCCTCATGCGGTGCTTGCGATCCTGCAACCCGCATGATAGTGTGCAACACTAATTTTAGTGCTAGATCTAGGATGGTTTGGATGTCAACCTTCCTGCTTCCTGTTCCTTTGCGTGCCCCTCGACACACTCTGTTAATCACCATCCCCATACTCTCCCTAGAGGGACGGGTACTGGTCAACATAGGGACTGCACCCCCCCGCGACAATCCTGTGATAAAGTACACATCAGAGACTTCGAGTTCAAATTCCTGATCTCAAAGCACAAAATTTTCTTGATCCTCGTCCCAAATGCTTATCAAATATTGAAGCAATTCCGTTGAGCCCGGAGGCACGGTGTGAGAAAGAATTTCTTTAGCCCACAATCTTTGAGGGCGTTCATGCATCGTTCATTCTCCATAGCAAGTTCATCCTCTTCACTGTGTTCTCTCTCTTTCCACTCAATCACCATTTTTTCTGCTTGGTACCTACACATTGTTCATATGAGCATTGTCAATCTACTTAGGCATCAAAATTTGCAAGAAATTGACTTCATTTTTCTCAAATTTAAGCGGATTTTTGGGTTGCGTGGTTGGCACGCCCTCAGTGTAAAAAGGGGGCGATTGGCGCGGGTCCATGACCGAAACCCATGCCAACCATGATGCCCTAGTTTTGACAAATCCTCCCCTAAAGGATCAAAATGACAAATACAGGTAATGAAATTTAGCTTAAAATATGGCAAATGATGTCGGCTCTTACCTGAGACTGAAAGAATCAAGATTGGTTCACTGGATCGCTCGCAATTGTCGCCACAAGATTGCAAGGCAAATGGGTCATTGTTTCTCCACAAAGAGTTAAACGTGAAAAGTAAATAATTTTTACCACTTATGGAATTTATAAATTTTGAAAATCTTAAATTAGGTTTTAAAATATATTTGTTGATTATTTTATCATATTGTTTTCGAGGAATACATTTTACATGCGTCTTTTTGTGCAGTGACAAGTTTTCACATGGTTATGACGAAGAAACGAGTTGTATTTTATAATTTTTCAAACTCGGTAAAACATGAAAAAGCCACTACTGGAGTCACCTTTCAGCTCTTTTCTGACTCTCTAAAACTGAAAATATTGCCGAGACGCTTGTCATTTTGAACTTATTAAATGGATGCAAAACGATATCTACCTAGTATACGTTTACCCCTTTTTCGGGCTGGGATAGATTATTTACGAAAAAGGAATACCTTAGCCTATTGCGACTAAGAGGTTCTCTCAGATATTGTTTTCTACCTTTTGGATCTGAGAGACTATTTACGAAAAGGGCCTTGTTGGAGTTTTCCTTTCTGATTTCTTTTCAAACTCTCTAAACATGAAAATATGTCGAGTTCTTCATTTGTCAGACTCGTTAAAAACTGATGACTTCGGACTCTGTCGTTATGATGTTACTCGAGTTCCTCCTTCCTAGGGCTCGTAAAATGTACTAGGTTGGATTTGTCTAAAGGAAAAACTTACATCACAAGCATATGCTATCCCCTTCAAGCTTGTTTACAAAAATAATTGGGGTACTTGCTAGAAATGGTGGGGGAAATGGAACCAGACTTTAGTCGGCAGTATGTCACTCTTGAACATGTCACTGTTATGAATCTAATTCATAACTAAAGTAATAAATATAGTTATTAATAGAATAAAAGAGAATAAATTTAATTACTAAATAATCAATTAGGATTATGTTAAATAATCATTAGGTTAATGAAAAGGCATGTCTAAAAGACATGCCCGTTCGTGAAAGGGTATAAAAGCGGGACCTCATTGTAATCATTCAATCATGTCATATCTTATCAATAAAATATTATTATTATAAATACCTTGTGTATTTTTATAATTAAAGTTGCTTTTGCTATTAAGCCTACAAGCGTACAAGTCTTACTGCTACAGTAACCAAATCTACAACTTCCGCTGCTACAGTGGTATCAGAGCCATATTAGAGCCTTGAAGCAATGGCGCATAACATTGTTTTACAAGCCTACGAACGTAGTTTACAAGCTCGAGCACATTATTTACCATATAATGTGCCATTACGTGAAAAGCTCGAAATAATTAGAAAAGTTCTAGAAAAGATTGAACACTTAGAAAAGTTATGTGCAGAATTTTCTGCAGTAATCCATAATAAAAAAGATGAAAAATGCTGTAAAAATGAGAAAGCAGTTAGTTATGATAAAGGGAAATCAAATAAAACATCCATGGAAAAGTCAACCAAATATATTCCTCCACCAATGCGTAATAAAAGTAAAGAAGAAGGGAAATGTTGGAAATGTGGAGACAAATATTTCACAGGACATATATGTGTCTTTTATACAAAAAATGAATTTGCCACGTTTCCAATAAAAGACAAAGTTATTGAAAAAAGTATTTATGATAATGATCCAAATAAAAATGATGTGGATGAGGACTATTGTGAGAAACAAGAAAATTAACAATATCCTCATAATGAGGAAGAAGTGATTGAACTTTCCAAGAAGTCTTTTAAAACTAGTAATGAAGATTTTTCAAGAAAACCCTCTCTTTCAACAAAAAATTGTGATTATCATTTAAATACTGAATCATCATTTTCATCAGCATCAGGACATTTTGGGAACCAAAGCAAGTTGATTGGTGCTTCTCATATAGATTCAGAGAACAGTGCTATTGTTGATATAAATACTTGTCAGAAAAATTCTCTTACAACGCTCAGACAACTAGCTAACAATGTGGAAGTATTTGAGGCAAGTGAGAAAGCCTTTGCTGAGCTGCAAGGAAATCCCCAAGAACTTGAAGTTGTTCATAAAATGACCGAGTCAGAGTCTTTATCATCATGGCTTCAGGTCTACAACAAAGAATGTATTCATACATTTCCCTTTTCAGAGCATGAAGCATTTGACCACCCTATTGCATGTCTTCTGGTTGTTTCTTATAAAGATGAAAATCCTGTTAATAAATTTGTGGACCTCTTCAATACAGATCTACTTCCTTATCTTTTAAATGAAGGTGCAATGGATCCAAAGATATTGAAGCATTATGTATTAATACATGACAATGAAGAGGGACCTGCAGACAAAGCAAATGAAATACTATTGGAAATGAAGGGAACTTCTAAGTTCAAGCAATCTGTGGCTGAAACATGTCCTAATTCAGCAAAACTCCCATATCATGTTAGTGCGGGCATTACTGCTCGTACCATCAAGAATACTGAGGGATATCAACCATATTTTGCTGGAAAGAAGCATGAGATAGTTACATATGCAGGGACTGGAGAAAAGAGTTATGTGCAAGTGTATTATGTTTCTTGTAGGCGCCCTGTTACACAAATTTGCCACGTTTCCAATAAAAGACAAAGATATTGACAAAAGTATTTATGATAATGATCCAAATAAAAATGATGTGGATGAGGACTATTGTGAGAAACAAGAAAATGAACAATATCCTCATAATGAGGAAGAAGTGATTGAACTTGCCAAGAAGTCTTTTAAAACTAGTAATGAAGATTTTTCAAGAAAACCCTCTCTTTCAACAAAAAATTGTGATTATCATTTAAATGTTGAATCATCATTGTCATCAACATCAGGACATTTTGGGAACCAAAGCAAGTTGATTGGTGCTTCTCATATAGATTCAGAGAATAGTGCTATTTTTGATATAAATACTTGTCAGAAAAATTATCTTACAACACTCAGACAGCTAGCTAACAATGTGGAAGTATTTGAGGCAAGTGAGAAAGCCTTTGCTGAGCTGCAAGGAAATCCCCAAGAACTTGAAGTTGTTCATAAAATGACCGAGTCAGAGTCTTTATCATCATGGCTTCAGGTCTACAACAAAGAATGTATTCATACACTGCCCTTTTCAGAGCATGAAGCATTTGACCACCCTATTGCATGTCTTCTGGTTGTTTCTTATAAAGATGAAAATCCTGTTAATAAATTTGTGGACCTCTTCAATACAGATCTACTTCCTTCTCTTTTAAATGAAGGTGCAATGGATCCAAAGATATTGAAGCATTATGTATTAATACATGACAATGAAGAGGGACACGTAGACAAAGCAAATGAAATACTATTGGAAATGAAGGGAACTTCTAAGTTCAAGCAATCGTGGCCGAAACATGTCCTAATTCAGCAAAACTCCCATATCATGTTAGTGCGGGCAGTACTGCTCGTACCATCAAGAATACCGAGGGATATCAACCATATTTTCTCGAAAGAAGCATGAGATAGTTACATATGCGAGGAGTGGAGAAAAGAGTTATGTGCAAGTGTATTATGTTTCTTGTAGGCGCCCTTTACACAAATTTGCCACGTTTCCAATAAAAGACAAAGATATTGACAAAAGTATTTATGATAATGATCCAAATAAAAATGATGTGGATGAGGACTATTGTGAGAAACAAGAAAATGAACAATATCCTCATAATGAGGAAGTGATTGAACTTGCCAAGAAGTCTTTTAAAACTAGTAATGAAGATTTTTCAAGAAAACCCTCTCTTTCAACAAAAAATTGTGATTATCATTTAAATGTTGAATCATCATTGTCATCAATTTCAGACATTTTGGGAACCAAAGCAAGTTGATTGGTGCTTCTCATATAGATTCAGAGAATAGTGCTATTTTTGATATAAATACTTGTCAAAAAATTATCTTACAACACTCGATGCTAGCTAACAATGTGGAAGTATTTGAGGCAAGTGAGAAAGCCTTTGCCGCAAGGAAATCCCCAAGAACTTGAAGTTGTTCATAAAATGACCGAGTCGAGTCTTTATCATCATGGCTTCGGTCTACAACAAAGAATGTATTCATACACTTGCCCTTTTCAGAGCATGAAGCATTTGACCACCCTATTGCATGTCTTCCGGTTGTTTCTTATAAAGATGAAAATCCCGTTAATAAATTTGTGGACCTCTTCAATACGGATCTACTTCCTTCTCTTTAAATGAAGGTGCAATGGATCCAAAGATATTGAAGCATTATGTATTAATACACGACAATGAAGAGGGACCCGTGACAAAGCAAATGAAATACTATTGGAAATGAAGGGAACTTCTAAGTTCAAGAAATCGTGGTGAAACATGTCCTAATTCAAAAACTCCCATATCATGTTAGTGCGGGCATTACTGCTCGTACCATCAAGAATACCGGGATATCAACCATCTTTTGCTGGAAAGAAGCATGAGATAGTTACATCTCGAGGACCGGAGAAAAGAGTTATGTGCAAGCGTATTATGTTTCTTGTAGGCGCCCGTTACACAAACGAGAGGGAACAAGGCTCTCAATGATGCTCATTCTTTTAAGTCGACTAAACCATTGGCTTTAATAGTTATGAAGAAATCTCATGTATACCAAGGATTTTGGCTTGCCTTACCAAAGACTTGGATTGTTTTCAATTACCAAAAGGAAGATATTATGTAACTCATCCGGGCCCGCTAAGGAATGGGCGTTCAATATATTGGGGATTGTGGACGACCGGACTAAGTGGAGGCCGGAGTGCGATTTTTAGTTGATAATAATCTTGAGAAGGAGATGTATGCATTTTTCAATTGGTGAACAAGGAAAAATACATATTTAAAGTTCATATATTCAGGGTTATCAAAAACCGCACTCCTTACAAAAGGTGGAAGGGACAAGAGTGAATGGGAACAATGAAATAGGTAGAAAAAGAATTGCACTACCTTCTCTTTCTCTTGGAGAAAATGCTAACTGTGGTGTGCAAAATAAATGCCCAGAAACCTCGTTCGGTTCGATGCAGATCGAGAATCAAATTGTTGCCAAATGCACGTACATTAAACCGCCGATTAGTTTAGATTCGGATGAGAAATTTGCATGTGATCGTATTAGAGCTCGAGACTTTCTAGTGTTTAAGTATACACGCAAGTCATATTTCACGAGTTCAAACATTTGGAAGAAGCGGCTGTGAAAAAGGGAATGTTTTCAACATGAAAAATTTTGGAGCGTCACTTCTTTCTCTTGAAGAAAAGGCAGACGCACAAGATAATTGCCCAGATACTCTTGTTAAGATTTTTGATGCAGATCGCTATCAAGCTATTCCAAAACGCACAAACATTCAAATGCCAATTACTTTATATATGGATGAGGATTCAAATGAGCAAGCAATGGGTAACTCCATTCGGCAGAATTACTTCGAAAAACTAAAGAATGTCATCGACGAAGATAACATTATCGACAATAGAGCAGTTGCACATTAGATTCCAATCTGAACAAATTATAGTTAATAGGCAGTGCGAGACATTTTTCTTCACGGGTCACGAGACCACCGCCCTTCCGATGATATGGTCATGAGTTTCAAATTAGTGACCATTTGGAAAGGGTTAGGAACAAGTTTTAGAAACGATATTTATGAAACGGTGTGTTAAACTGCGTAATCGTAGATACAAATACAAATATACCAATATGATGCCAGATCGGATCAATAAATTTCGTGGATGGGGTTATCAATTTTTTCGAAACGGTGTGATCGTGGATCGGTGTACCGTTTTCCTCTAGCTTTCGTGTGCTTTCATTCTTCGATAATTATATTATATAATTTATAATTATAAGGTTTTATAATTATAATTATATATATAATTATAATGATAAGTTAAATTAAATTAAATTATATATATATATATATATATGAAATTTTTTTTATTAATTTAATTAATTAAAAGTACTATTTAATTAATTAAATTAATGAAATTAAAAGAAAAAGAAAAAGAGAAGTTACTTAAAAATTCATATATATATATATATATATATATATATCAATATATAGAAGTACAAATTCAAATGAAAGGAATAAGTTCTTCATCAAAAAAGAAGAAGAAGAAGATAAAATTATATATATGAAGGAGTTAAATACTAAATATATATATATTCAAGGAAGGAAAAAATTTATTATTGGAAGAAAAAAAAAAATGAAAACATGGATTTAGGACGATGTGAAAAGCACAAGGAAGGTACCAGTGATTAAAGACATGCTTAGCAGTTAATTTCAAGTAAAGAGAAGTGTCGAAAAGTTAAGCTTTGAGGACAAAGCTTTTTGAAGGAGGAGGCAATGTTATGAATCTAATTCATAACTAAAGTAATAAATATAGTTATTAATAGAATAAAAGAGAATAAATTTAATTACTAACTAATCAATTAGGATTATGTTAAATAATCATTAGGTTAATGAAAAGGCATGTCTAAAAGACATGCCCGTTCGTGAAAAGGTATAAAAGCGGGACCTCATTGTAATCATTCAATCATGTCATATCTTATCAATAAAATATTATTATTATAAATACCTTGTGTATTTTTATAATTAAAGCTGCTTTTGCTATTAAGCCTACAAGCGTACAAGTCTTACTGCTACAGTAACCAAATCTACAACTTCTGCTGCTACAGTCACTTGTCTACATTCGTGTCGGGTTGGGGACATCTCACTTCATCATTTGTTTGCCTCCACGGGTTTGGGTAATCTATTTTGATCTCTCATCTTCTCTTTGCCTCGTCACCATGACCTCAGATCCCTTGATGTCAAATACTACCAAATCCAGTGTCGTGTCGCCGATACGTTCAAGAGAAGTTTTGCCTCCGCAATTTTCAACCTCCCTCTAATTCTCTTGTGGTCTTGATTCACAAATCATTATATTCCTCTGTCTCATGTTGATGATGTGGGAAACATCATGGCCCTCCTTCGACCAAGTCGCTTCCTATCGACTTCAGCTCATTTTCCAGGAAGTTGATCTAGAGGCTCCCTTCAGGTACCCAGGAGCTTGCATGCCTTAATGGCAGGTTCTTTGCATTCATTGCAAGGTTTACATCATTGGCCTTCGATCAAATGATTCTGTGGGTGTTCGACGCCAGATCACTGTTCACGTTTTGTGGATTGTATCTTTTGTACCTTGAGATCCATTGTCATTATTGGTGGTTTCTCTCACGTCTGTTAACAACTCTCCTTATTGGCTGGTAATCAGACGATGTTCCTGCATGTTCGACTTCAACTCGTCTATTCGCATGCTTGAACTTGTACTTTGTTCAGGTCGGGATGGAGCACAAGACCCTGGGTTTTGTCTGATGAAATCCAGGATGTGAGTTCTTTCAAGATCGCTATGACTTATTACATGACTCTTCTGATTGGATGGCTGTGACCATACCTAAGTCTATTTTTTGATCCTTATTATTGGGTGGCTACATCCATACCTCGAATCTCACTTTTTATGTACTCTATTATGGATGGCTGTGCCCATACCACATATCATGTATCAGAGATATCATTTATATTTGTACTTGCAGGTCTTCCAACAATAGTGTTTGGGTCGAACGCATTCTCATAAATAATTTCACCCCTCCCTCTCTCTCGGACCTCATGCTTTAGGGGGCATATGCTACACAACAATTTTTCGCTATCCCTGCAATCTCTCATTCCGAATATTGGAGGATCATTCCCGTGACTTGTGAAAATTGTCATACTTTGTAAACACCTTCTTTGCATCCTTCTGCATAAGGAAATTATTTCTCCTGTTGGACATTTCCTCAAAAATCACACAAAAACTTATGTTTTGGCCTTGGCGTGGGTAGCTAGTTCACCCCTCGCACCAACGTGGTAAGATTGCACTAGAGCCTGCGCCACCTGGCACTTTGTCTTAGTGTAGTGCCCGTGCCAGCTGTTTTAGGAATTTTTTTTAACAAATAGAGGTAGAAGTTTCCTTCTAACCACCTCAGGGATGAGTCACTAGATGTGGTTAAGTTGGTAAGTCACGGATCTCTCTCTTTAGGTAGTGGTTTTTACCTCCCATGGAACACTCCTTGAAGATAGGATTCCCTTCCATGATTATAGGGATCCTAACCTCTCCCTCTCCCTCTATATAAACAAGCCTTATCCCTTTATGAAAGCTAGCTGAACATATAGCCAAGGAGATGAACTTGGAGGAGAATACTATAGCTGAGTAATTGCTATTGAGAATGTAGAACCAAGGAGAATTTTGTCGAGAGAGTCTCATCTGAATTCCTGATGAGCCTTTGTGAGACATGATCTGCTTGAACCTTGCTAGAGGAGATCGTAACGTCGAAGCTTGGTTTTAATCTTCCTTCCATTTATTAATATACTCGACTATGGTGTTGGTTCCATCGTTGTGTTATATTTTTTATGTAATGCAATTGATTTAGTCCTCTTCGACTGACTGATAGTTACGAATGTGAATTAGTATGTTGTATATTGTCGTTGTTTTCTTGTGTGCAGGTGTCTGAGCGTGAAATCGAGCGGACCGTGATCTGTCAAACTAGGAGCGAGGAGCGAGCCACTCTTTTCGATGACAACAACAACATAGGATCTTCAGTAAGTCATCTATCGAATCTCCATCCATTCGTTAACTAGGAATCAATATTGTAGTGTGTCTTGTTTGTGGCTAGACCCACTCTAGGGCTATTGGGATCACCTATATCTACAGAGGGGATTTACCTCACCAACACATGCCACCGCCACACCCAAGGCCAGTCCCACCATCTATTAGTAGTGTAGGTTCCTGTGCTAGTGTTCGATTTCCAGCTTTTGTTCCTTCGCAGATTCAGCCTCCACCTACATCCTCATATGGCCCTATGCCTTCTAGTTATGGTCATGGTACTCCTGAGAGTACTAGAAAACCACCATTGCCTTGTGGTTCTCACAAATTAGACATTTCTCGTGGGCGTGGCAAGGGGCTAGCCAATAGATAAAATAGATTTACTGTTTACAGTTTACTATTCTTTTCTATTTTCTAGTAGTTTTTAACTTTTATAACTATTGAACAATTGAAACTTGACTCTTTCATATTTATTATGATAATTTTTGTAAACAATATATGAAAATTTAAGTTTGAACTTTGAAGTTTGAATTTGAAAGGTGAAACTTTGAAGTTTGAATTTGAAATGTGAAACTTTGAATTTGGAATTTATAAGTTTATAAGTCATTATGAATTATGAATATGATGCTTCATGAAAGTTGAAAGTTGTTTCATTTCGTTTCATTTTATAACATTTCATTTCATGTTAAATATTCTTTGTTGTAATGGTTATTGGTTACACTTAGCTTACAAGTACAACTATGGTGATCAATGAATCAATGATGATAAATGTTATATATTGAATTTTGAAATCAATGAATCAGTGATGATAAATGATATAGATCAATGATGATAAATGTTATATATCAATGGTGATAAATGTTATATATTGAATTTTGAAAGCTTGAAACTTTGAGATTGATGGTTCATGAGACTCAAGAGTTAATATGTTGTATGTTTCCAACTTGTGGGAGTGGCTGATGAAGATTATAACTTCTAGATGATTGATGTTATAAGGTTCAATCTATGTTTTTATGTTTTTTATGTCTAATTCATCATTATACATGCTTTTGTTGACATATATGCATCACACACACACACACACACATATAAACGCTCCCCAAAATGCTCCGCACTGAGAGCTTTTGAAAATGGAGCTCCCGCTCCCCACTTTAGCTCCCACTCCCAAGTAACCATGGGTTAGAAGAATGGAAGAAATACAATGGTTTTGTAGGACAAAAATCCACTGCTGAGAGGAAAAATGACACAAATTCCAGATATAAAATGTATAGTGAAAGAATTCTTTGAAAAGACTTACAAGAATCCCATTACAAGGAATGCTTCTGACTAACATGACCTCATGAATCAGGAATTCTTGGTAAATCAAGACTTACAAAAATAGATTAACATGCATGCTAGATCAAAAGACTTACAAAAACATGAAATAGGGCTTAATTCTACCTCAAGGAATGCTTATGAACAATCTTCAATTCTGAATCAGGAAAGCTTGGAACAAGACTTACATAAACATATCCATATGACTTGAAGGTTCACAAGACTGATAAAAACATAAGATATAACTTTTTATGATAAATCTAGAAAGATAGATAAAGTATGTAAAGACACAAGGGAAAATAATACACACACCATATGATTTTGTGAATCCTCAAGAGTGTAACTGGAATATATTATGTGTTCAACAATACACAACTTCAGGAATAACATGAGGATCAACAACACAGCTAGGGCACTAGGCCCTCTGCCACCAACCATCTCTCTTTTCATTACATAAAACTCAACTCTTAAATAGAGTTGCACAAAACAAGCTCCTGCTAAATTTTAGGAATGAATTTAAATAAAACAAACTGTAAACAGATAAAATTGTTGCATGAATTTATAACTGATGAATGGTTCAAGGTTTCAAAATTTGATGCATGAAAATATTTGACTCTCGCATAAGCTTCTTTCTGCCACCCGCCCTAACTGTCTTCAACTACTGCAAGAAAGGTGGAACTGTAAAACCTGCCACTTTAATCAATCCTAACAGAAATCTAATGGAATTAATCGTATTGACAAACTATCTTTGGGCTTTAAGAATATATTGGTATCTCCTGATAGGTGTCAAATCTTTAAAGGCTTTGCTATCGGATTTTCTGTAAACTTGTGACTATTTCTTCTGCGCCGGTAATTGCTGCCATATCATTATAGTTTCATAGAAATGACTTTTTCTTGACTTGACCCGTGGATTCTATCTCTGTATTACTGCAACGTCCAGCATTACTATGCCCTTTCCTCTTTGTCGGGTTTTATCCTACCTAAGTCATTCTGTCGTGTTTAGCCTTTTCTTCATAAACAACGTAAAAAACCTTATACACTTGGACGTAAAGTCTTTTAAAATTTATCTCTGAAGTGGCATTGCATTCATGCACTTCACAACCTTTACAATGAAGAATACAATCGGCGATGTGATGCAATGGGGAGGTGACGTGGAGGGTAGGTGGGACCAGACTGCAACACATATCGCAACTCATAGCGTTAATTATAAGTGTAGAATATGTAAACTTTAAAAACTACGAAGTGCGATGCGTGACAGAGGTGACGTGGTAGGGAAGAAGTGGGACCAGACTATAGTGCAGATCGCAACTTTTAGCTTTTAGTTATAAGGTGCGGGGGTTAAATTTTAAAATTTGCGAAGTGTGGGGAAAAGGGACCCACTGGATTTGTGGTGGAGTTTTATGAATCAGTGAAGGTTTAAGTGGTAAGTGATATCACATATATAATATATGATATGTTTAAAAAGGTTTGTTATGGGGGGGCGGAGCTGCTGAGGTGGGGCCGACTTACCACATCGCAAACTAAATAAAATAGATTGCGGGCACTCACAAGGTAAGTCAAAACATATGCGATGCGATATTGCAAATCAGCGATTGCAGAATTTAAGTTTGTTGCGATGCAAAACATGTAACATCTACGAAATGCGACGAGGGCTCCACTTTAATTATGATCGAGGAATTAAGGAAGCAGAGTGAGTGAAAAGCGATAAAAGGTAGGGGTAGAAAAGGTAAAAGAAGAAAGGTGGAAAAAGGGTAAGTTTAATGATTTTCAATGGAAAATGATATGAAAAAGGAAGTGTGGTGGGGAATGGATCCTGCTCCATTGTGTATGGTATTTCTAAAAGATTTGTAGGAGACAAAAATGTAAATGATTTTGGGTTTAATTGAAACATTAGGGGCTAGAGGCTAAATTGAATGATGGAGATGGTAGCTTTGAATATGAGTAAAAAATTAGTGCTAACACGGTCAAATTTCCAATCCATTCGATGCTAGTCGATTCCATTTCCATTCCATTTGCATTCCATTCCATCCCATGCCATTATTTTCCATTCTATTAGGATTTTATTGTTTAAGACCTTCAGGGTGTAATAAGACTGTATTTTTGTAATGCAATGAGTAGTCATATGTTGTTTTACTAATCTAGTTTAAAGGAGCGAGGCTCGTGGGTTAGGGTCCAATCCATGTGCCTAAACTTCTCTACTATTTTCATTATTTTCTTTTTGTCATTTAGCTAGTTTTATTTCTAATATTTTCATTGATGTTATAGTTTGTTGTTGTAGATTTAATCTTCTTATATGTGCTGTAGAATAGTTGATGAACTCCATAAAACTGTGAGGCAACCTTCCCCTCTCATCTTTGTCAATAGAGCTCGAGGAGGGTAGACCTTCCCGCAGACCAAAAATGCTTTTTGTTTATGATTTGCTGCTTCTCAGATTAGAGTAGAGTGCAATAACAATTTTAGTCTTTCTTGCACTATGTTATCACACATTTTCTCTATTTTTTCGTGCATGAATCTGTAGGTTTGTTTGCAGGAATTAGTATTAAAGTTCCAAAGAATTTCATCCTCGCCTTCTCGCTTCATTTTCCGTCACTGTTTTCATGCTTCCAAACACCTCTTTTATGCTTTATTCCCTCCTTTTATTGCAGCTATCTCCCTTTTTATTCACAAAACGCTTGAAAAACCATCAAAGTCTGACTTCTGCCTTTGCTCCTCGAATCTCCTGCTATCGTACTTCGCTCATCACAAATCACATTTTCTATTGATTTCCGTTAATAATTCCGCTTCCGAACCTCGATTGCAATATTACTCTAGCACTCTACCACGTCACCCATCGCATTTCTCAGTTCACAAATTTTGGCCTTATCGAAATCACATTGCTACACCTTCCCGTATCGCACTTCGCAACCTTTTCCTTTTTTTCCTTTAAAATACATACCGCAATTCCATTCATATCGCATTTTTCACTTTGCAACCTTTTCATTTTTTTTTTCTTTTAAAATACTTACCACAATTCCATTCATATCGAATTTCACACTTTGCAAACTTTTCTTGAACAACAGTTCCGCTACCCTTCCATCTTTGCAATATTGTGAATTGTGATATCGCATTTCACATTTCCCAATTTTTATCCCATTGCATTTCACATTTCGCAGTTTTTATCCCATCGCATTTCGAAATTTCTATCCCTTGCATTTCACATTTCGTAGTCTATATCCCATTGCATTTCTCATTTTGCAGTCTTTATCCCATCGCATTTCACAACCCTTTCCCTTTTTCCTTTTAAGACTTACTACAATCACAAACCGCATTTTCATGTGGTTCCCGTCAATACTCACCACTCCAAACACCGATTTCGATATTGTCATCACACTTTTCCACCGGTCTTATCACCACGTCACCCATCGCACTTCACATTTCGTGAATTTCAGCCTTATTACAATTGCATTTCACATCATGTTCCCGTATCGTATTTCGCATTTCAGATCCGCCTCCCAAACAACACTTTCATTACTTCGCCCGATTTGCGATATTGTGATTGCGATTTCGCATAACGCATATCGCATTTCTATCCACCAATTATAACTCTACCAATGCATATTTCAAGCCTCCCACTCTGTTACATAGTAATTTGTCACCGTCCCTGCAATTCCCCGTCCCGCTCATTGGAGGGCCTTTTCCATGACCTGTGAGTAGTGACATGACCTGAAACCACTTTCATGGAATCCCCCTTGAAAAGGAAAATCATTCCTCTGAAGACAGTTTCCTGTGAAAAACCTTAAAAATAGACCTTTTGGCCTTGGCGCAACCAGCCAATTTAGCCCTCGTGCCAATGGGGGAAATCCACCAAAGAGGGCGCACAAACTAGTGCTTTGTCCCAGTGTATTACTCATGCCAAGCTTAATAAGGATTGTTTTTTAAAAATAAATGGTGGAAGTTTGATTCCAACCAACTCCTGAACGAATCTCTAAAATGAGTTGGGAGGTTTGGCTCCAGATCTCCATGTAGGGGAAGTGGTTTTCCACCTATCATGGAAGCTTCCTTGAAGATAGGGCCAATCCCACTATTGTAGGGATCCCAAATCCCCTTCCACCATATATATAAGCTTGTCATTTTCCCTTAGCAAGCTAGCACTAAGAGTTGAATCAGTAGCAAGGAGACTATCGCTAGACAGCCTTTAAGAGCCAAGCCAAAGAGAGAGAGCTTAGTCCCATTCCCAACGAGATTCATTGAGACGTGCTCCACTGTCGACCTCATCGAAGGAAGATCCAGCGTCAGAGCTTAAGGTCGTATCATTCCTTCATTTCATTAATGATAAGTGACTTTGATTATGGTTTCATTCGTGTATCTTTATCTTCGATGCAATGAGTTACATCTTCTCTGACTGATGTTTAGTTACAAGATTTAGATTCTATGTTGTATATCTTCGTGCTTCTTCGCATGTGTGCAGGTGTTCGGATGCGCTAAGCGGAAGGATCGTGATCTGCCAAAGCGGAGGACGGGAAGTGTCATCCTTCTTTTGACGACCATCGCGTAGGACCTAAGGTAAGAAACTTATCATTCCTTGTCATTTGTAACTAGAGACCTACGTCTTAGCATGATTTGATTGTTGCTAGACCCGATCTGGGCTAGTAGGGATCGCTTCTGTCCACAGAGGGGATTTACCTCTCCAACAAACTGGCGACTCCGCTGGGGAGAAATTGATTAGAGTTTGTCTTGTCTTTTCCGTTGCTTTTGGCTTTTGTTTGCTTGATCAACTTTTCTGGTTGCCTCCTTCTGGTGTAAAACCTTTTTTCAACCCCCACCATACCTGATTTGCTCCCTGTTTTCTCTTTTTTTATTTTTGTCATTAGTAAACTTGATTGGAATATTTTTTGACCTGACAGTAGCGCCATCTGGCGCTTGTTGCTGGTTAGGTCCCCGCTCCAATCCTGTTCTGGCACTAGATGCAGCCAGACAGTCGCGCCAATCCTGTGTGGTGCTAGGTTTTGCTTGTTTCTGAGCCTTCTGAGCTTGCTTTATGGTTTTGGTGTCATTTTTTCAACTGCCTGAGTGCTTTGGAGTCTTGATTGACTGAGTTTAACCTTCATCCTCTGGTTGTTTTCCCTCTACTATTGGTTTTACATTCTAGCCCTAGGGCATCTAGGTGTTATGGTGTGCTGAGCCTCCTGTGGGAGTTTGAGGTTTTCATTTGTTCAGTCAACTTCGTTTTTGCTTCGTTGCATTCGTTTGGTGGTTTTCCATTGTGTTATTGCATTATTTGAGTGATTTCTCTCTTTTTCATTCGAGTTGCGCCTTGTCCATTTCGAGCCCAGATTACACGGTTTGTATGAGTCTTTGGGATTCCTCTATCAAATGAGGGATTTCTTTATCAGTTTGAGGTCCGATTGTGTGTTTTGCATTGAGTGAACTTGCTTGTTTTTACTCTTCCGCTATTGTTTCTCAAATTGATCTCTTTATTAGTTTTCATTTTGTTTAGTGCATTTTTCTCTTAAAACATTGAAAATACAAAAGCAAGTCTTTTACTTTTGATTAGTTAGTGTAAATTGAAAACTTTTCTACGTTATTAGCGTTATACAACTCTAAAGGAAAAGCTTTTAGTTTCATTAGCATGCTTTAGAGACACTAGTGGTTGTTTTGTGATCATTTTGTTGTTGTTTGGAAAGCTCTCAACCTTCCTGTAGTTAGCTATTCATCGAACAAAATGATATATTGTGGCATGTAGTGTGCATTCAGGGTATTTTTGAGACATAACATTCGCTACGGCCTGAAATTGAAACATAATTGAAGATCAACTCTAAAATTTATTCAATTCACCTTAAGGCAGCATTAAAACATTAACGAAATATCTAGAAGTATACGCTAGTGACGTGTTCCGGCGTCGTTAAACCTAGTAGCTGTTGTTCGCCTCTTGGCTTTAGACAGCACTAGTACGGACTTGTGCTCCCCGTACCTTCGTGTATATAAAGGGAGACCCCACTAGGTTGCTATCTTTTATATGTAGGAAGCCGAGTCTGCCGCCTTATACCCATGATACACTGGACACAGCATTCGAGGAGATTTCCTGCACGTACGTCAAGTCCTTGGTTGATTTATCTTTCATTTTTGAACCAAGGTGTATATTGCATTTCACGGATATCTGGTACACCCTTTTTGCCTATATTTCCAGAGTAGTCATTTTGATCTTTTCTGATTCATTAAATTTGAAAGGATCATCAAGCGCTTGTCCTTTCACGCTTGCTTCCAAATTGAAAGAGATAGAGTCACCTTTTATCCATTTCTTGACTCTTAAAACATGAAATGGTAAATTTTCTAAGTTTCAATGTGGTAAAATTAATCACTTGCGATCACACACCCTTTTAGAGTTTGCTTGTTGGTCGTTTGATTGTTTGCCTTGGTTTTTGCTCGTGTGCTTTTGTTTGATCTCTTCCTCTTTTCATTACTGTCACAGTGGTGGAACCCTCAGTTTCATCTACTGGTAGTCCTTACACAGACGATTCATCAGAGGTCTCTAAGTCCTCTGCTGAACCTCAATAGCCTGTTGTATCCGAGTTTCCCGATGGGGGACCAGTTCTATCTGAGGTTCCCTTTGGTGGACTAGTTGAGTTCAATTGGCCATTATCCAACGCTTGGTTTGGATTTGGAGTAGGGGAATATTTCCCTCCACTTACATCGGGATCGCCCTTTTTAGTTGTTGTTATACCTCCTAGTCCTCGCCGTCTTTTAGAACATCTAACGGCAGGGTCAGATATGGACTCATCCAATCCTTCTCCTAGTGAGGAAATCCATACATCTAGTGAATATTACCAACTATTCCTAGAAAACAACCCCGAGCCTTCTGTCATGTCTTCGCCTGGTCCTTCGCTTGCAGTGGGGTATAGATCCTTAAGTTAGATTGTGGCCGTTGTCGCCTCTATGGGAGTATCCACTCCATCTACAAGGCTAGTTATTCCTTTGTTGGGGATGTCTCTAAGGACACCGCTCACGTCATCTCCTCAGGTCACATCGGTGCCTGTTAGGCCTACTGTCTGTGTAGCTGCATCTATACCCGCTATTACTACTCGGTCCATAAGGACCTTGTCTCTTCCCGAAGATGTTTACATAACATCTGCTATTCCGGAGAATCTCTCCTGAGGAGTATCGGATGTATCTGCAGCAGTCGAACTTCGACGTTGGTTAGTCCTCCCAAGATCTCAACCATTCTTAATTTTCCCATTATGGGCCGGATGGTACACCTGTTTATGTCTTTCCATATCAGTACGATGAGCAGGGAAACCCTCTACGTTTTCCTGCTCCAGAGGCTTATCAATATGTTCAAGGTTTTCTGTCTGCCCAGGCTGGGAAACCTTCCAACCCGCAAGGACAACCCTTCCAAGGCCAAACTTTTGGCCAGCTTGATTATCTATATGACCCGCAAGGACAACCCTTACAGGGCCAACCTTTGGGCCAGCAAGGGTTGTTATACGGTCCATAAGGGCAGTCCTACAACCCTCAAGGTCAACCTATACAGCCTCACCCTGTGGTCCAACCAGGGCAACCTCTAGGACCCACAGGTCAATCGGGGTATCAACCAGGACCGTTGTATGGTCTTGGGGGGCAAATCCAACCCTCTAAACCTATGCTGCAACCTCTGCAACCTCAGTTTCCTATTGGTCAGAATGTTGCACAACCAGGGCCATCTTATGGTCATGTTATGGGTCAAACTGGTTATCAGGTACAGCCTGGCCCTATTCCGCCACCAGGCTAACCGGCTCATCTGGGGCAGCCTAGTGTCCCTCTTTAGCCAGGTCAACCTATTCAACCAGGACAACCTGCTCACCCGGGTCAACCTGTTCAGCCAGGGTGGCTCGTCCAGCTGGGCCAACCTGTTCAACCAGGCTAGCCCGCTCAGCTAGGTCAACCTGTTCAACCAGGCCAACCTGCACATCTAGTCAACCCTGCTCAACAGCCGATTTAATCTATGCTGCAGCCAAATCCACCTGTGCACCCAACTTATCAGGCTCAGCAGGGCCCCACCTACCAGCAACCTGCTCAACCCCAAGGCGATTATTATCTTCAAGTTCAATCTCGACCGATTTACAACCCACCCCAAGGTTTTAATTATTACCTTCAACAACCAGGCTATACCTATACTCAACAGTTAAATCCATATACTGCTCAAACGAGGCTGACATATAATCAGGGTCCATACCCCAGTTATCAACCCCCATACACTGGTTATCAGCAACCGTATCAATCTAATTACGTGGATTATACCCCCTACAGTCAGAATCCTCCAGGATAGAACCAATGGGGGCAAAGTTATGCTCAACCAGGGTGGAGTATAGGTACAGGTCCTTATCGAGGACCTGGTATGCTTTTTAATCCTCAGTTGCCTTTCCTTGCCACTTTGGAATTTCCGGATGTATCTAAATTGATCAATGATTCGATTCTTCACAATCCTTATTGGCCTCCGGTTCCAACCAAAGTGCCTGGTGACTGTCCTAAATTTGAAGGTAAAGCTGGAGAAGACCCCCAAGCTCACGTCATGACCTACCATCTGTGGTGTTCCTCAAACTCTTGGGTGGACGACTCGATTCGTCTACGTCTTTTTCAGCGCATGCTTACCGGTGCTGCTGCTAAGTGGTATATAGAATTACTTCGCGACATCTTTCAAGATTTTAATACTCTCACTATGGCTTTTTTGACACATTTTCAGTTACCGGTTCGATATGAAGCTGGGACGCATCTCCTGACTTCTCTGAAGCAGGATAAAGCCTCTCACATATCAGATCATATTCATGAATGGCGACATCATCATCGACTGATCAAGTTTGATATACCTGATCAGCTTCTAACACATTGGTTCACTACCTCCTTCATTAACAAGATCGCTCAATATATTGCTATGGGGGCATGTGTGACCGAAGAACAAGCCATCACTCGTGCCCAATACCTTGATTTGGTGTAATCGTAGTCTGGCACGTTATATGATATCTTGACTGATGCCCCGCAGCCAGGGACCTCCAAAGCACCAGCTACCCCATTGGTGGACGGTGTCATTGGTTCCGTTTCTCAAACTTCTCGGAAATCCTCTAATGGGAAGCAGAAGTCTAATTCTTCCAATAATTCTGCTCTTCCTGCCCCTCTGGATTCTGGTAAGACTATGGAGGTCAACGCTGTTCAGGCCAATCTTGTAGAAAGGCCTCTAAAGGAAAGAAGAAGGGTAAAGGCAAATCCAAACCTGATGCCCCAAAACCAGAGTCTTCCAAACCTCGTGCTGGCAATGGTTCCCAACAGAAACTGAAGTACCCCTGCCTTATCTGTGAAGGAGACCATTATACTAAAGATTGTCCCTGATGATTTGAAGTTAGTAAACTTCTAAAAGGCTCCAAAGGGACTCTGGCAGTTCTCAATGAACCCTTCCCATGTCAGCAGACCCAGATGGTCGAACAACCTTCACCGTCTGTACCATTTGGGTCACAAGTCTTTATGATGAATGGTGCTACACCTGTCTCAATTGCTACACGTTCGAAGGATTATGATGGATCATGCCAGGCATTTGGGAAGGAAGTTGTTGATAGCCCACCTCCCCCACCTGTCTCTGGTCCTTTAGAAATTGAGAAGCCGAGCGCTGAACCCATTGTAAGGCCACCTTCCAAAGGTGTTCAATGAAAATATTCCTATAATCCAAATGCCCATTCCGCTCAGCACTACAACATTTTTGAGGATTTGGCACAGGCACCTTTTGCAATGTCTGTGTTGGAAGTGCTTTGTAGAAATTAGCTGAATAAATCACTTATTCACTGAAGATTAACCCGGTCATATATCAATTTCGAATTGCATACATAACACATAACCTTCTTCTACAATTAATTGTCACATGCGGAAATAACAGAAGCAATCTCACATCAAATCAATCACACATTAACTCAGTATGTATGGGGAAAGCCTATAGCTGAAAACCTCGCAGCTATTGTGTATATTATAATGGAGAAATCATGTAACCAACAAAGTACAATACTCCTCACAAGTACTCAGTACTTTCTCATAAAGTCACACACAATCTAACTCAGTTTTGAACAAGTCTCGGGTTCAAAACTCACTGCTGACTGCCTTGCCTCTATTGCGCAATCATGGCCTGTATATGAAGAGGTCCAAGGTTCGAATCCCCTTGGCTTGACTGCGCAATTGTCATGGACAATTCCTCCAAGTGTAATGCAAATCCCATGCAAAACTAATCCTCCAACTGATAGCTTTACTCACCCTTTCATCTACCTCTTCCACTGGTCTCCACTGAACTGATCATGCACTCTAGTGAACTGAAGTGTTCTTGAGTTGACTAATGAGTTAATATTTAGTGAATTAAATAATATTTAATTCACTCCACTCATATCTAGTTGATTAGTTAGTTAACTAATCCCAACTAGTTCAACTAAAACAAACAGAACACAACTCCACTATCTGTCCCGTTAACTCCTCCAAAACTTCTGCCACTGAAGTCTAACTGAAGCCAACCATGCAAGATGCCATCAAACCCTAGGAACCACGTGATTCCTTGTGTCAGTTGCATGAGCCACCTCCATGACTCAAACCGAAGTGCGCCAAGAGAGTAAACTGCTGTTTATAGTCAAAATATTATTAAGGGTAAATAATATTTGACTTCCATATTTTTAGGAGATCAGTCTAAAAATAGCCTGGGTCCTAAAAATAAGGTCTCATCTATTTTTACCGACATGTCGCATCCATCAAGAATCTCCAAGTAGAATTCCCAAATTATGCTCCGTATGTCTAAAAATAGACATAGTCTAAAAATAGACTTTGCGCCAGAATTTGCCTGCGGGCCCACTTAGTGAAGGCGACTTCATTTCACTAAGCTCCATCATCTGGCTGCATTCTCAACACTCCCTCTCAGCAAGATATGGATTATCTGCAATCCCTATCCTGCCTCTGTGGAATTCGAACTTGCTCCTGGTGAGCGCCTTCGTCAGGATGTCGGCATCCTGATCCTCCGTGGGAACATATGAAAGCATCATGATCCTCCGCTGAACACAATCTCTGATGTGATGGTACCTGATGTCGATATGTTTGGACCTATCATGAAAAACTGGATTAGCCGAGAGCTTGATGCAGCTCTGGTTATCACAGTAGATCACTGTAGGCTCCAAATGCAACCTGAACAAACCTGCGAGTATCTTCCTCATCCAAATAGCCTCACATGCAGCCAAGCTTGCTGCCATGTACTCGGCCTCTGCTGAACTGAGTGCCACGGATCTCTGCTTCCTGCTGTACCAGGAAACTGCTGTCGACCCAATGCTGAAAACTCCTCCAGAAGTGCTCTTCCGGTCCGTTGGACTCCCTGCCCAATCTGCATCAGTGAAGCCATAAAGCTTCACTCCATCCTCCTGTCTGTACCATAGACCATATCCCGATGTGCCTCTGATATAGCGCAATACATGCTTGCCTGCCTTCCAAAAGAGCTTGGTAGGCTTAACCATAGCTTTTGAAAGCTGGTTAACTGCATAGCATATATCGGGTCATGTATTGACCAGATACATAAGCGACCCCACCAACTGTCGATAGACAGTGGCATCCACTACCTCCGCTGAAGTAGCATCCTCCTTCCTCCAACCACCAGGAAGAGGAGTGTCAACAGGCTTACAGCCTTGCATGTTGAACCTTTCCAGAATCTCCCGAGCATACTTGCCCTGAGAAACAAATAGTCCTCCGCTGCGCTGCCAAATCTCCAATCCCAGGAAATAATGAAGGATGCCCAGGTCCTTCATCTCAAACTCTCGTGCAAGATCCTCCTTGCATGAAAGTATCAACCGCTCATCGCCAGTCAAAATCAGATCATCTACATACAGTACGATGATCAACAGCTTCCCCTCCACCACAATCTGGTACAGGTTTGGATCCGCCTCACTCTTGGAGAATCCAAGCCCGGTGAAGTAGCCGTCTATCCGAGTGTACCAAGCACGAGGTGCTTGCTTCAGCCCGTACAGTGCTCTCTTGAGTCGGCACACATGCGACTCACTGCTGAAGATCTCGAAACCTTCAGGCTGCTCTATGTACACCTCCTCCTCAATAACTCCATCGAGGAACGCAGTCTTCACATCCATCTGATGAATGTGCCACCCCATCTGCGCTGAGAGAGCAAGGATCGTCCGTATGGAAGAGTACCTTGCGACAGGTGCAAAATTCTCCTCATAGTCAATCCCCTCGATCTGTGAGAAGCCACGAGCGACAAATCTCGCCTTGTACTTCTCCACACTCCCGTCAGCCGCCTGCTTCACCTTGTAGATCCATCGCGAACCTACAACTGATTTCCCAACCGGTCTTGGGACAATCTCCCATGCACTGTTCCCGATGATCGAATCATATTCTTCGATCATGGCATCAACCCATGCGGGTTCCTCCACAGCTTCCTCAAAAGAGGATGGCTCTGTCACAACACATTGACTCATAAGAGCCATGTATCCAGTGTACCGATCCGGTGACTGTCTCTGTCTGCGCTGTGCTGCAGGTGGTCCTACAACCTTCTCTGCATCCCGAGCCAGTCGCTCAGCTTCTGTAGTGCGCATGCGCCCTCTGATGGTTGGCGCTGCCTGGGTGGTTTCTTCCACCTCCCGAACCTCCTCTTGTGGCTGATCCACATCCGGAAGCTCCTCCTTAGGAACTAACAGCTCCTCATCTGCATGCAAGTGTAGCTCCCTCTCAAGCGAACACTCCATGGCTTTCTCCTCCTGAAATTTTATATCCCGTCGCACAACAGTCTTGCGACTGTCTGACAAATACACCCGGTAGTTGTGAGGTGTATCAGTGTACCCCACAAATATTCCAACCTCAGCAGTTGGATCCAGTTTCCTTCTCGCATCCTTCGTCACATGCATGTAGACAAGAGAACCAAAAATCCGCAAATGGGAAATATCAGGCCTCTTGCCAGAATAAGCCTCCTCCGGTGTACTCATGCCAAGAACCTTGTGAGGACAACGGTTCTGCACATACACTGTTGTATTGCATGCCTCAGCCCACAAGTGAAGGGGTAGGCCCCGATCATGCAACATCGCCCGTGCAGCACCCACGATCGTTCTGTTCTTCCGCTCAGCCACCCCGTTCTGCTGTGGGTTATGGGGTGCGATGAGCTCTCTCCGAATCCCTTCTGCGCTGCAGAACTCCTTGAATTCAGCCGAGATGAATTCACCACCGTTATCACTCCTTAGAGGAATCACCTTCTTCCCCGACTCCTTCTCGACCAGTGCTTTAAACTCACAGAACTTCGCGAATGTATCGCTCTTCTTCTGCATGAAGAAGATCCAGCACTTTCGAGAGAAATCATCAACAAAGATCACATAATACTTGTGCTTTGCTGTCGAAGCAACCGAGAAAGGACCACACACGTCTGTGTGAACTCTCTCAAGGATCGTCGTGGCGCGACTATCCTTCTCGTGAAAGGTGGCTTTCACATACTTCCCTAAAGTACACCCCTTGCACTGATCTGACCGCGCAAGGGTGCCCTTAGGAAGTCCAGTAGAAATCTGCTGCAGAATCTTCAAAGCTCCATGGTGAAGATGGCCCAATCTCCTGTGCCATAGTTCGCCCCCATCATCCCGGCTCACCACTTCTCCCGCCTTGCATGCCATAGCTGCGCAGTCATCTACCTGCAACTGATAAAGGTTCTGAGTTCGAACCCCTATCTTCCGGGTCTCTCCAGTAGTCTTACTGCGTAGGAAAGCTTTTCCTTCGCTGAAGACCACATCATACCCCTTATCCTCCAACATCGCTACCGAAATCAGGTTCTTCTTCAATCCAGGTACATGCATGACATCCTTTAAGACAAAGGGTTTACCAGACTCCCTCTGAAAGGATACGGTACCGATACCAGTCGCACCGTATCTACCGTCATCGCCCATCTCGATGTGCATACCCAAATCCTTGTCCTCCAGATCTGAGAACAACTCCCGATCTCCCGTCATATGAAATGACGCACCGCTGTCCAAGAACCACACCGATCCCATCACACTTGAAACCAAGCATGAAATCAGTGAAAAGTCAAGCTCGAACTGTGAAGCCAAAGCTTCTCCATCTGCAGATCTTCCCGCTTGCTTGTTCTTCTTCTTCTTTGGACAATTGGTAGCATAATGTCCGTGATCATTGCAGTGAAAACATTTCACTTTCGCCATATCCTGCTTCTTGCCCTTAGCTCCAGAATGAGAGGTTTTCTTACCCTTCCCTTTCTTAGCTTTGGACACCAAAGCGCAGTTTTCTTCATCAGCTCCCTTTGATGAAGATCCATCTCGAGTAGTCCTCCTTATCTCCCCCTGCATGAGATCCGCCCAAAGGCGCTCCCATCCCGGCAGCTTCTCCCGACCATTGACACTATCTTGATATGAGTGCCAAGCCTTCGAAAGACCAAGGAGAGCCAGGTCGACCATGTCCTCTTCATCGACAGTAACTCCCACACTTCCCAGCTCATCTCTGCATTGAGTGAACTTCGTGAGGTATTTGGCGATACTGTCGCCCTTCTCCATCTTGATGTTCCCGAGCTTATCTTTGAGCGCCAGCTTCCTTTGGTCGCTCTTACTCTGGAATAGATCCGTCAAAGCTTTCCACATTAAATATGGAGTAGCCTTTCCATGCAGGCTGGATACAATATGATCCTTGACGCCCTCCAACAGGATCCTTCGACATTTCGTGATCTTCTTTTGCCATGCATCGACCAAAGCCGCATCAGTGGGCTTTGGGACATCCGCATCCACGAACTCCTTCAGACCATTATCTTCTAACACTGCTTCCATGCGATCCTTCCATGCAACATAATTCGAACTGCCTTCAAGAGCATATTCGAGTCGCAAACCGTTGAAAGAAGACATCTTCAACACCGGCACCAAGAAAAACAACCTTCTACAAAATTCGAATTCCAAACTCCAAGCTATATCGCTTCCGATCTATACTTGAAAACAAATTATTTCCAAATCAGAGATTGACTGCAAGGGCATTCACCAGATCTTTCACCTTACAAAGAAGGATGAACATTCCGGAGGCTACCTGGCCCGCATGCAGACTCTGTCCGAGGAAATAAGTTTGCAATCACCGTAATAGACCTCGACAATTAATCTTGCTCTGATACCATGTAGAAATTAGCTGAATAAATCACTTATTCAATGGAGATTAACCCGATTACACATCAATTTCGAATTGCATGCATAACACATAATCTCTTCTACAATTAATTGTCACATGCGGAAATAATAGAAACAATCTCACATCAAATCAATCACACATTAACTCAGTATGTATGGGGAAAGCCTATAGCTGAAAACCCCGCAGCTATTGTGTATATTATAATGGAGAAATCATGTAACCAAACAAGTACAATACTCCTCACAAGTACTCAGTACTTTCTCATGAAGTCACACACAATCTAACTCAGTTTTGAACAAGTCTCGGGTTCAAAACTCACTGCTGACTGCCTTGCCTCTATTGCGCAATCATGGCCTGTATATGAAGAGATCCAAGGTTCGAATCCCCTTGGCTTGACTGCGCAATTGTCATGGACAATTTCTCCAAGTGTAATGCAAATCTCATGCAAAACCAATCTACCAACTGATAGCTTTACTCACCCTTTCATCTACCTCTTCCACTGGTCTCCACTGAACTGATCATGCACTGTAGTGAACTGAAGTGTTCTTGAGTTGACTAATGAGTTAATATTTAGTAAATTAAATATTATTTAATTTACTCCACTCATATCTAGTTGATTAGTTAGTTAAGTAATCCCAACTAGTTCAACTAAAACAAACAGAACACAACTCCACTATCTGTCCCGTTAACTCCTCCAAAACTCCTGCCACTGAAGTCTAACTGAAGCCAACCATGCAAGATGCCATCAAACCCTAGGAACCACGTGATTCCTTGTGTCAATTGCATGAGCCACCTCCATGACTCAAACTGAAGTGCGCCAAGAGAGTAAACTGCTGTTTATAGTCAAAATATTATTAAGGGTAAATAATATTTGACTTCCATATTTTTAGGAGATTAGTCTAAAAATAGCCTGGGTCCTAAAAATTAGGGTCACATCTATTTTTACCGACATGTCGCATCCATCAAGAATCTCCAAGTAGAATTCCTAAATTATGCTCCGTATGTCTAAAAATAGACATAGTCTAAAAATAGACTTTGCGCCAGAATTTGCCTGCGGGCCCACTTAGTGAAGGCGACTTCATTTCACTAAGCTCCATCATCTTGCTGCATTCTCAACATGCTTCAAAGTTTCCCATCGCAACAGAAAGATCTGTTGTCTGCAATCGGTGGAATCGATCTCGTCGATTCTAGTCTTCTCACCTTCGATCTCAAAAATTTTGTTCCCTGAATTCCACATCAAATCACTCTTGTTATCCAAGTCAGTATCAATGGCCTCAACATCCACAGAGCTGTTGTGGATGAAGGTGCTTCCACCTGTGTTATGTCATCTACCTGCTAGAAAGCCATTGGCTCTCCAGCTCTCACTTTTTCTCCCAATGCCCTAGAGGCATTTGATGGTCGGGAATCAAAACCCATGGGTGTTCTCGAGAGTTTTCCGATCACATTACAAGGTAAGATAGTAAACGTGGAAGTAGAAGTGGTTGATGCTAAGCTCAACTACAATTTTCTTCTTGGTCGCAGCTCGACTCACGCCATGCTATGCATTCTGTCCACCCTCTTCCAGCTTCTGAAGTTTCCTCATGAGGACAAGATCATCACTATTGATCAGTTGTATTTCTTCACCTCGTCCTCTGAGAACAACGTACCTTATGTGGATCAAATCCCCAATCCACATGAGAGCGTAGGACTCGGTCTTTTCAAGGACCCCGTCCTCATGGGTATTTTTCTCGCGCCACCACCACACACCGTTCAAGTTAACATGATCTCTAGGTCAGATGACCCTTGGATCATCCCTTTGCCTGAACAGGTGACCTCTTTCGGAGAATCGATGCCTTTAACTCCAGTTGAGATTAATTACTGCGAAATTGTCACTGCATCTGATCCTCCTCCTCTTGAACATGCTCCTTTGAGCATGGCTCTAGATGTATATTCTCAATCCCCTTGGCTTGGCGATGCGGATTCACCCAATCTTTTAAGAGAAGTCTTCCCTTCCGATGAAGCTATCATTGAAAGGATGTCTCTTGAATATCTTCCATGGAGTGATGGACATCATCGTTCCTTGTTCATGCCCGGCCTGGGGGCAATGTCTGATTGTCTAGAGCGCTTCGCATCTCAGGTTCCCACTCCGCCTCTTCAAACACCAATATTGACTCATGAGGTTATTTCGGAGGGAAATATGAGTAAAATTACACAAACCATGCCTATTGACATCTCTGTCAAACCGGGGATAGTCAAGAACATTCATGTGGGAGTTACTTGTTCTCCCAAAGAGACACAAGTTTATACAAAACTTTTTCGCGAATTCAGAGATGTTTTCGCATGGTCCTATGAGGAGATGCCTAGGATTGATCCTAGTATAGTCGTGCATGAGATTCCCACCTATCCAGGTGCGAAGCCCGTGCGTCAACGTCTACGCCCAGTGCATCCCCGAAAATTTGCAACTATCAAGGCAGAAGTTGAGAAACTTCTTAACGCGGGCTTTATCTATCTGATTCCCCTCACAGAATGGGTTTCCAATATTGTCCCTATAGATAAGAAGCAGGGCATTATACGGGTCTGTGTTGACTACCGAGACATAAATCGGGCCTGTCCCAAGGAAAATTATCCCACTCCTTTTATAGATCATATCATCGATGACTGCGCGGGGAGTGAGATTTATTCCCTTATGGACGGCTTCTCAAGGTACAATCAAATTAATATTTTACCCGCTGATCAACATAAGACCGCCTTTATCTGTCCGTGGGGCACTTTTGCTTACAAGAAGCTCTCGTTCGGCTTAAAAAATGCTGGAGTCACCTTCCAGCGTGCTATGTTCTATGATTTTCATGACATACGTCACATTGTTCAGCCATATCTGGACGATTTGACAGCCCATTCAGCTCGGCGTGAGGACCATCCTAGACACCTCCGTCAGATTTCCCTCCGCTGTAGACGTTACAATATTAGGCTCAATCCTCACAAGTGCGTCTTCTACGTGGATTATAGTCGTCTTTTGGGATTCATCGTCTCCAAAGACAGAATTCGCCTCGACCCCCTCAAAGTCGAGGCCATCGTTAACCTCCCATCCCCCTTCTCGTTACATCAACTACAGAGTCTACAGGGGAAAGCTAACTTCTTACAACATTTCATTCCAAACTATGCGGAAGTGGCCAAGGGGTTTACGCGACTTTTGAAACAGGACGTTCCCTTCCATTAGGACGAGATTTCCCAAAAATCCTTCGATAAGCTTAAGACATTGATCGTTAACGCTCCGTTAATACTTCCTCCCAGCTATCATCTTGATTTTACCCTTTATTTGGCCGTTGTGTTTCACATGATAGCTATGATTCTAGTACAGGATGACGATGATGGAAATGAACACGTAGTTTACTATCTATCTTGGAATATTCTCAACACTGAAACGTGCTATGCCCATGTCGATAAATTGGCGCTTGCCACCGTCCAGGCTGTTCAGCAGTTCCGCCATTACATCCTGTTGCGTACAATAACCGTGATTTCTAATTGCAACCCCATGACATACATCTTGTCTCGACAATTGCTGGTGGGCAAGTACTCCAAATGGATTTTCATCCTTCATGAGTTCGATTTGGAGTTCACCACTGCTAAATCGACAAAATAATTGGGTTTTGCGGATCTTATTTTCTCTCTCCCAACAGAATCCGTTCCATCACGATGCGAGGATCATATTCTGGATGAAACACTCTTTCTTATCATCACTCATGATCCATGGTATGGTGATGTCATTGTGTACCTTCAAACATCCACATTTTGGTCTGAATTGAAAAAAGATGCTTGACGTCGCGTTCGGCATCAATCTCAACCATACCGTATTGTAGGAGATACCTTGTATCGTGTCGGAGTTGATTCTATGCTCCACCGATGCCTGACCCTGGAAGAGGCTGAGAAAGTATTGAATGAATGTCGAAGTGGCGCCTGTGGTGGTCACATGTCTAGATATGCTACCGCCCAGAAGATTCCGTGTGCGGGTTACTTCTGGCCGTCTATATTTAAAGACTGCATTGTTTCAGTTCGAAAATGTAATGCATGCCAGGTCTTTCAGCGCAAGATGGACTACTTCACTAAGTGGGCCAAAGCGATGCCTACATTAGTTGCCGACGGTAAGATAGCCGCTCAATTCATTTTCAACCATGTTATTACATGTTTCGGAGTCCCTCGGGCTATTGTCACCGATCATGGCACTCATTTTCAGGATTACATGATGGCTGAGCTGACATCAAAGTTGGTCTTGCGACACGATAGCTCAACGCCATACTACCCCCAGGTGAATGGCCAGGTTGAGGTTGTGAATAAGGTATTGGTCACGATGCTTCAACAAACGATTGGTATCCACAAATCAAACTGGCATCTCCATTTTTTCAGCTCTTTGGGCCTATCGAACGTCAGTAAAGAGTGCGACTGGATTGACACCTTTCCAGCTGGTGTATGGTCTAGAAGCGACTCTCCTGGTTGAATGAAAATTTCCTTCTTTGAAATTGGCCATGGAATTACTGCCCAACACTTCCCCGGAGGAAGAATGTCTCTTGTATTTGGAATGACTGGATGAAACCTGCTGCTTAGCTACTTTGATTATCGAAGCACATAAAAAGTAGGTTAAGGCTCATTTTGATCAATCAGTTTCTCCATGATCTTTCATTGAAGGGGACCTCGTCCTCTTATATTACCAAGAACATGATAAAATTGGAGCGGGAAAATTCCAGCCCATGTGGCATGGGCCCTATATCATTAAACGAGTATTAAAAAATGGGGCCTATGAGCTAATTGACTACAAAGTTATTCCTCTGGCGCGGCCTAGAAATGGGCTGTACCTCAAGCAGTATTATGCTTGAGTTATTCTTGTGTGGTGTGTGTGTACATAAGTGAGTAATTTCATTTTTTTTGCATGTGTGGTGTGGTGTGCTTTGTAAGCGTCTTTCTGCTGATTAGGTCTTCCTGATTGTGTAGATGTCTATTACACCTTTTTTTGGTTTCGCGGATGGTGCCTCCCGAAATACTAGGAATATGTCTTCGACAGCCTGGGTAATCTACGATCCTATTGGTGAGTTAGTAAATTTTCAAGGTGTTTGTCTAGGGCCTACCACAAATAATGTCGCGGAGTATAGTGCCGTTTTGGAATTATTAAACGAGGCTGTTAACCTCGGTATTCGTGCATTACTTGTATATCTGGACTCACAACTTGTAGTATTACAACTTAATGGTCATTATTCAGTTAGAAACCCATCCATTTTACGACTGTATCTACATATTTGTTTACTTGAAATAAATTTTGATTAAATTACATATCAACATATACCTAGGCATATGAATGCGTTAACAGATGCAGTAGCTAATACGGTTTTAGATAGACATTTACGCAACTTGTAAAACATCATCATATGTAAAAGATCCATCCAGAAAAATATATATATATATATATATATGTGTGTGTGTGTGTGTGTGTGTCAAAATGTTTGCAGTTTGTGTACATTACATAAAATAAAAAATATACATGTCTGTTTTAATAATAGCCAGAGACAACATGTCTCTCAAAAATATGTGAATGAAAATCCCTAGATGATTAATCAACATGGTGCTCGTGGTAGCATGTCACTACCTGCACTAGTTGCCTCATTAAACGATGCAGGCGACTAGGCACCCCCACGGTGTGCCTCTGGTAAGCCATTGGAATGTCTTCTAGATGAGCATAATCTGGGATCCCCCCAGCGATACCCTCCAAGTTCTGCACTGGCTCACTCCCCTCGCCACCCTCGCCCTAAGGGTCATAGGCGAGTGGGGTCTTCCGGGCAATGGGCGACATCTCGACAGGCCTCTCTGGGCCAACATCTGCATACACATAGAATTTTTTGTTAGAACATGCATGTATATCCAAAAAATTATAAAATACATAAAATAAAAAAGAGTCTTACCTAGCTCCTTGTCCCAGTCTTCTCCCTCCAGGAGTGGAAGATCTGCGTCTCTCATAAAGTCGGTACCAGCATAGGGCCATTCCTCTATGACGATCAGCTATCGCCGTAGCCATACAAAGAACTCAGGCCTCCATGACATTTGTTTGCCACTTCTTGATCTGGGCATGACTGCTGCCCATCAAGCCATCCTTGTCTCCCTCAATGGTGGCTTGGCGACTATCACCCCCTGGCCCTAGAATATTGGTAGCCATTCAAGGATGAACGATACCAATATAGATCCATACCCAAACTATTTCAGTTTGGACTTCTTGCACTTCGTCAACTGCCGCTTGATGTTCATTGTTACAGCAGTGGCCCAATCGAATATTGTCGGGTTCATGCATTTAGATGCTAAGAAGAGATATGTTTTAGTATCCTCATGCGGTGCCTATGATCCCGTAGCCCGCGTAATGGTATGGAGCACTACTCAGAGTGCTAGATGAGGGACCGTGTGGATATCAACCTTCCCACTGCCTGATCCTGTTCGTGCCCCTGGGCACACTCTTTCCATCACCATTTCCATTTTTTCACCAGATGGCCTAGTACCTGTCAAAATCGGGACTGGACCTCTCTGAGATAATCCAGTTATGAAATAAACGTCGGATACTTCAAGTTCCAATACTTGGTCCCTAAGCTTAAAATTATCCTCATCTTCATCCCAAATACTGATCAAGTACTGTAGTAACTCAGGTTGTGCCCTGAGGCATGGTGTTAGAAGAACTTCTTCAAGCTGCAATCGTGGAGAGCGTTCATGCATGCTTCGTTCTCCATGGCCATTTTTTCTTCTTCACTATGTTCCCTTTCTTTCCACTCGATCGCCACTGTGACTGTGTACTTGCACCAAAATGGTCATAAACACGTTATTAGATCTCTGGAGCACTTAGAAATTCAGCTGGTTGGCTCACATTTTGTTAAATTTAAGCGGAAATTTAGGTTGCGCCATTGGCGTGACTATTTTGCTAACATTCGCACCAACTGGTGTGACCCCTTTGCAAAAAAGAGCCAATTGGTGTGGGTCCGTGCCCGATACCCGCGCTAATTGGTCGAGCCCTAAAATTGAAAAGGTTCCCTCAGGGATCCAAAAAAACAATGGAATTATATGAAAAATAGATCAAAACAAAGCTAAGGGAAGCACCTCTTACCTGAAGAAAACGAGGACTAAAACGATGTACTGGATTGTCCACAATCGTCGCCGCAAGTTCACACAGGAAAAGCTCACTATTGCTCTCCACAAGAGGTAAAAAGTAAAAGTAAATATGTTTTTACTATTTGTGGCATATTTATAACTTTTCAAAGTTAAATTAGGTTTTGAAGATCATTTTTCCAATATTTTATTATATTTTGTCGAAAAATGGGTTTTACGCTTGCTTTCTTGTGTAGCAAGAGGTTTTCACGCAACTTGAACGATGGTATGAGTTGTATTTTATACTTTTTCGGACTCTGTAAAAACACAAAAAAGTCACTATTGGAGTCATCTTTCAACTCTTTTCTGACTCTCTAAACATGAAAATATTGCTGAGTCGCTTGTCGTTTTGATCTTGTTAAATTGGCTGCGAAATGACATCTACCCAGTATACGTTTACCCCTTTTTCAGGGTGGGATAGATTATTTACGAAAAATGAATACCCTAGCCGATCGCGACTAGGAGGTTTTCTCAGACATAGTTTTCTACCTTTTTGGATCTGAGGAACTATCTACGAAAAGTGACTTTTGGAGTTTAATTTTCCGCTGTCTTTTCAAACTCTCTAAACATGAAAAGACGCCGAGTTCTCCCTTTGTCAGACTCATCAAACCCTGATGACATCGGATTGCGTCGTAATGACGATACTCGAGTTTCTCCTTCCTAGGGCTCATTAAATTTACTAGGTTGGATTTGTCTGAAGGACGAACTTATATCGCAAGCATATGCTATCCCCTTCAAGTTTGTTTTCAAAAATAATTGGGGTACTCACCATAAATGGCGGGGGAAAATGAAACCAGTATCGTTGTCGTGTCGGCAGTATGTCGCTCTTGAACATGGCACTTGTCTGCATTCGTGTTAGGTTGGGGACATATCATCTTGTTTTCCGCTTGCCTCCATGGATTTGTGGTATCCTTTTTGACCACTCATCTGCTCTTTGCCTTGTTGTTATGACCTCAGAACTTTTGATGTCAAATACTTCCAAATCCAGTGTCATGCCACTGATGTGTTAAGAGAAGTTGACCTCTGCAGTTTCAACCCTCCTCTGATTCTCTACTGATTCTGATTCACAAACATTATTTTCCTATGTCTCACGTCAATGATGTGGGAAAAACTATGGCCCACCTTTGATCAAGGTCACTTCCTGTTGACTCCAGCTCATTATCCAGGAAGCTGATCTAGAGACTCCCTTCCGGTACCTTGGAGCATGCATGCCTCAATGGCAGGTTCTTCGCATTCGACGTAAGGTTTTCATCATTGACTTTCGATCGGATGATTCTATGGGTGTTTGACTCCAGCTCACTGTTCACATTCCGTGGATTGTACCTATAGTACCTTGAGGGCCATTGTCATTATTGGTGGTAACTCTCGTGTCTGTTAAAAACTTTCATCATTGGCTGGTAATTAGACGATGTTCTTGCATGTTCGACATCAACTCACTTATTCACATGATTGGACTTGTACTCTGTTCGGGTTGAGATGGAGTGAAAGACCCTGGATTTTGTCTGATGGAATCCAGGCTGCAGATTTTGTGGATTATCATGATTGGTTACATGAATTATTGATCAGATGGCTGCAACCATACCTGAGTCTATTTACTGGTCCTTACTAGATGGTTGCGCCCATACCTTGGATCCTGATTATTGTATGCTCTATTATGGATGGCTGCACCCATACCACATATCATGTATTTGAGATATCAGTTTTAATTGTCTACGCAGGTTTTCCGATGGCAGTGTTTTCAGTTGGGCACGTTCTCGTAAAGAATTTCACCCCTCTCTCTCTCTCTCTCGGGCCTCATGCTTTAGGGCACATTTGTTACACAGTAATTTGTCACCATCCCTGCAATTCCCCATCCCGCACATTAGAGGGCCTTTTCCGTGACCTGTGAGCAGTGACATGACCTGAAACCACTTTCATGGCATCCCCCTTGACAAGGAAAATCATTCCTTTGAAGACAGTTTCCTTTGAAAAACCCTAAAAATAGACCTTTTGGCCTTATCACGATCATCCAGTTCATCCCTCGCGCCAATGGGGGAAATCCACCAAAGAGGGTGCGCCAACTGGTGCTCTGTCCCAGTGTAGCACCCACGCTAGGCTTAATAAGGAGTGTTTTTTAAAAATAAATGGCAGAAGTTTGATTCCAACCAACTCCTGAACGAGTCTCTAAAATGAGTTGGGAGGTTTGGCTCCGGATCTCCATGTAGGGGAAGTGGTTTTCCACCTATCATGGAAGCTTCCTTGAAGATAGGGCCAATCCCACCATTGTAGGGATCCCAAATCCCCTTCCACCATCTATATAAGCTTTCCATTTTCCCTTAGCAAGCTAGCATTAAGAGTTGAATCAGTAGCAAAGAGACTATCTCCAGATAGCCTTTGAGAGCCAAGCCGAAGAGAGAGAGCTTAGTCCCATTCCCGATGAGCTTCATTGAGACGTGCTCCACTGTCGACCCCACCGAAGGAAGATCCAGCGTCAGAGCTTAAGGTTGTATCATTCCTTCATTTCATTAATGATAAGCGACTTTGATTATGGTTTCACTCGTGTATCTTTATCTTTAATGTAATGAGTTACATCTTCTCTGACTGATGTTTAGTTACAAGATTTAGATTCTATGCTGTATATCGTCATTTTTCTTTGCATGTGTGCAGGTTTTAGGACGCGCTAAGCGGAAGGATCGTGATCTGCCAAAGCGGAGGACGGGAAGCGTCATCCTTCTTTCGATGACCATCGCGTAGGACCTGAGGTAAGCAACTTATCATTCCTTGTAATTTTGCAACTAGAGATTTACGTCTTAGCGTGATTTGATTGTTGCTAGACCAGATCTAGGCTAGTAGGGATCGCCTCTGTCCGCAGAGGGGATTTACCTCTCCAACACACTCTGAATAATATTTGCATATCATAAGGTTTAATGAAGTCTAAACCCATCTTTCCACCTCCAAGCCTTGTCCCATGTGTTAAGCCTTCCATTAGCATCTTTAGTCCTTTCTTCTCCAAGCTGCAAATAAACACTTTTTCAATTAGAATTAAGTCATGGATAGCTTACCTGTATGGATAGAAGCATGGTAGATAGAGCATAAGATAAGTAGGGTGTGTTTAGCCGATTGGCCAAGTTAAGTGTGGTTTAAATTAGTTTATTTTCTGCCATTTCTTTTCAACAAGTTAAATTAGTTCCCTTTCCATCATTCCCTTTTTTCAATTTAAATTAGTTACTTTTCTGCCATTTCTTTTCAGCAAGTTAAATTAGTTTCCTTTCCCATCATTTATTTTCAACAATTTAATTTAGTTTCCTTTTTGTCATTTCCTTTCTGCAATTTATTTTAGTTTCATTGAAGTGTGACAGAATTCACCGAGAAACACTAGAAGTAGCACCCTTTCATAAAGCAGAAGAGGATAACATGATCATAATGCATCTGCTATGTATATAGCACTGTCACCTATAAGTTTGCATGAACCTCGGGTTGATAAAGTAAAGTAGGGTAGCCCCTGGGGAGTTTTATCACTCTTGGTGCAATACCAAGGCTCACCACTTTTTGGCACTGTTGCCAGGGAGGTGTCTAGTAGATGCTTTAATTCTGTTTTAGTAATCTTTTCTATTTTTTTTTTCATGTTGTTTCCGAAATATTGAAAAATACAAAAAAAACTGATTTTAATGCCTCATAGGGGTAGGGATACTCATAAATGTTTTAAAAATACTTCTCCAATACCAACCCCCCGACTTGACCACATGGTGCAGTAAGAACCACATCACCATATACTTTTGAAGGTAGAAGATATGGATGGATATGATGACAATGAAGAAGATATTATTGGGTTTCCCATTCAAGATATGGACATTAGTGTACATATGAAGAAAATCCCTCCATAATTCCTTCCCAACTTCCATGGTATGAGGACAGAGGACCCGGAAACATTTCTCTTTGAATTTGAGATACTTTGTAGATATTATGGTTACTTATCACACACTCAAAAATTGAGATTGTTTCTTGCAACATTGAAGGATAGAGCTCTTAAATAGTTCATGAGTCTAAGTACTAATTCAATAAGATCAGGGAATGTTATGCAAAATCTATTTCTGGAAAATTATAAAGATCATGATCTTAGAGAAGAAATTTTTATAATGAACCAAGAAGAAGATGAGAGCCTTGATGATCTAATAGAGAGGTTCATTTATAATGTTAAGAGGGAAAAATTTCATCATCTAGGATTTGACACACTAAAAACCCTCTTACTTAGAACAATTAGGTATGAGTGGATTGATCTCCTTAATCTCATGAGTAGAGGAGACGTATACCAATTGTCACTTGAAGAAATTTGTGAAACATGCAAGTGCATATCAAGAGGAAGGGAGAGAGTAAGTAAATCAGCATCAACATTGGTAAGGCAAGATGAACTTGGAAACTTGCTTGATAACTTTAAAACATAAATTTTTAGCAATGTAAGGGAACAAGTAAAAATGTTAAGAATGCAAAATGAGAAAAAAAAGATGCTGATATTTTTGTTATCCATGCAGAATCTTATGCTACTAAATATTTTCCATCATTCCCCAGGTTTAAATAAGTTTATCGAGAAGACAATGGAGCAAGGAAATCACCAAAGAAGCTATGTTATGTAGCTCCAAGGATACCCTAGCAGCCTAGTCAACTTGATATGATGCAAGGACCCACTTCAGAATTTCAAGCTTATTCACATCCATCTCAAACTAATTAGGACAGACTCCCTCCTTGGAAACCTCAGCCATCTCAACTCCAAAACCAATCATGGCAACATGGTTGGAAAGGACCGCATTGGCAAAATCCACAATATTCTCAATATCCTCCATACCCAACTCCATTCTATCCCTACCATACACCTCCACCACAACCACAACCTCAACCATATCCATATCATATATCCACCCCCACTCAACTACCTATACCACCATTTCCATACCCATACAATGAAGTATCTCAGCTCACTTACAATGTTGAGGTACAACACTTCCAAACATCTCCTCTTGATCTACATGGTATTCATCTTAGTTCAATAAAGGTATTGAAAAGAAGAGATTTTCTTAATGGCATTGAAGGACAACATCAAGAAGAAGAATATCCAAATGAGGACATCAAAAAATCAAGGGATGCACTTGATGAAGAGCCGACATCAGAATCAGATGTTGAGAAAGTTTCCTTATGTTTACCAGCATTTCCTCCATCTATTCAAGATAACAATCAGCAAAAAGAGGAAGATTTGAATGTCATAATGGAAGAGTACATCCAAGGTGATCCAACTCAGCAAGTGGACCGGGGGCATCACAACTATATTGACATATGGTTCCAAACAGTCATTAAGTTGCAAAAACACACTGTTCTACAACAGTACTTGATACAATCTCAATCAAAGAAATTCATCTCTCATATTCAGGTACATATCAAAGAAATTATACCAAGTGTGCAAATGATTTTATCTGTCATCTTGATGTGTACATGGCTCCATTGGAAGTATTCCTATACTTGAAAAAGGTTTTGTTTTTTCAAGTAGAGTAGGAAATTGAAAAAGAAAAAGAAAATAAAAAAATGGAAGAAGAATAAAATCCCAGGTGAAAACCTCTTTTGAGGCATTTCAGATTGGCTCACTAATTGAAAACCTCCATGAGGTAGTCATTGGGTTGAAAAAAAAAATAGAGAAAAATAAAATATCTTAGGTGAAAACCTCCTTTGAGGCACTTAGGTATACCTACCAGTTGAAAACCTCATTAAGGCAACTAGTAGGCCTTAAAAAAAAAATATATTGCATTTCTCCATGTATCTCTCTCTAATGAATGCAGGTGCTCTCCAACCTTTGCAAGCAAGAAAACAACAAGTTGGCACAAAAAGAAATTTTGGTCAACACCCCGGTCAAAGGTAGTCAAACTTGGACTTCCTCCTCCTATGCTTAGAAGCTCCAAAAGGACCTCAAGAATATTATCACATGCAGCTTCAGAACCATTGAAGACAGTTTCAACAGCCATATCAGTAGCTTCAATATCACTTGCAAAAAAAAATCAATGGTAAGGCTCAGGTATGCAATCATCCAACCCTTTCTTCCAATATATTTTAGCTTAATAAAACATTAAAAAGGGCGAGAAGGATAGTTTTTTATATATCCAAAATCAGTAGCAGAGAAACCTCCGCCTTATCTAGCAACTAGCCTCAGTTTTTCCACCAAGAAGAGGAACAAGACAAAAGTAAAAAGGATTTGAGAAAGAGGGTGGTAAGCAGTTCATGTAATAGAAGACAAGGAGTTCCAAAGGGGTAACCAAGGGTGAACTCAGTTCACAGAAAAATAATGGTGAGTTTATTCTGCATGCAAAAAAAATAAAAATAAAAAAGAGAAAAAAATAAAAATAAAAGGTGGATCCGCCACCTCTTTGTATGCAAAACATATTTGCTAAAGGCATCTAAGGACCTCCATGAAGCATCTATGAGAAGAAATTCAAGAAGAATAGCAAGAAGATTAGAAGGAGGAGCAACACATGGGCCAATAAATAGAAAATGAAATAAGCCAGCATGTAGGAAGGACCATAAGGCAGGGAGGATGAATAGGTTGCTCAGAGGATGAGCAACAGTTTCAATAGGGGGTGATGATGGGCCTATAAATTACACATAAATTAAGGCCCATCTAACCTTTCTTAGGCCCATCTACCTTTCTTATGCACATAAAAATATATATTAAGTCTCTCCTTCTACACTTAATAATGTTTTCTTATGCTTTAATATGTTCTTAGGAAGGTTTAAAGGTAATTGCATATTTGTGCTAATATTGGTTCTTTTTGTAGAATATTGTGAGAATAATTAGAAGATTATGCAGATTTGGAGAAGGAGATAATTTAGGGACTTGCTCCCTACCATTGAAAAATCAAGATTGAAGAATAAATTAGCACAATATTAGGAAATTATTGAGAAATATTGGAGAGATTCAAGGGGTTTGTCCACCCTTCGTAACTATCAAAGGCATCTAAGCAAAATGAAAATGATGTGCACTCAATCTATGGTTTACTTGGAGTCAAAGTTGACTCAATCACTATTTTCTAGGGAGCTATTGGTAGCTGCTCTTGAGGATAAATAAAGCCGATCAAGATCTAATTAGAGTCGATTCCGGGGCATTCCAGTCAATTTTCCAATCCATTCGATTCTAGTCAATTCAATTTCCATTCCATCCCATGCCATTCTTTTCCATTCTATTAGGCTTTTTCTATTTAAGACCTTCGAGATGTAATAATACTATATTTTTGTAATGCAATGAGTAGTCAGATGTTGTTTTACTGATCTAGTTTCACAGAGAGAGGCTCGTGGGTTAGGGCCCAATCCATGTGCCTCATCTTCTCTGTTGTTTTCATTATTTTCTTTCTGTCATTTAGCTAGTTTTATTATTGATATTTTAATTGTTGTTATAGTTTTTTGTTGTAGATTTAATATTATTATATGCCCTGTAGAATAGTTGATGAACTCCATAAAACTATGAGGCAACCTTCCCCTCTCATCTCTATCGATAGAGCTCGAGGAGGGTATACCTTCCCGCAGACCAAAAATGATTTTTGTTTATGATTCGCTGCTTCTTAGATTAGAGTAGAGTGCAATAACAATTTCAGTCTTTCTTCCACTATGTTATCACACATTTTTTTTATTTTTCCGTGCATGAATCTGTAGGTTTGTTTGCAAGAATTAGTATTAAAGTTCCAGAGAAGTTAACCCTCGCCTTCCTGCTTCATTTTCCATCTTTTTTTTCATGCTTCCAAACACCTCTATTATGCTTTATTCCATCCTTATTATTTTATTTCATTTTTCGCCCTTTTTATTCACAAAACGCTTGAAAAACCATCAAAGTTGCACTTTCGCCTTTGCTCCTCGAATCTACCGCTACCATACTTTGCTCATCGCAAATCACATTTTCTATTGGTTTCCGTTAATACTTCCACCTCCGAACCCCGATTGTGATATTACTGTAGCACTTTGCCACATCACCCATCACATTTCGCACGTCACAAATTTCGGCCTTATCGCAATCGCATCTTTGCACCTTCCCATATTACACTTCGCACTTCGTAACCTTTTACTTATTTTTTCCTTTAAAATACTTACTGCAATTCTATTCATATCGCATTTCACACTTCGCAACCTTTTCCTTTTTTTTCCTTTAAAAGACTTACTGCAATTCCATTCATATCACATTTTGCAACCTTTTCCTGAACAACACTTTCTATACCCCTCCAGCTTTGCAATATTGCGAATTGCAATATCGCATTTCACATTTTCACAATTTTTATCCCATTTCATTTCAAATTTCATAGTTTTTATCCCATTGCATTTCACAATTTCTATCCCATAACATTTCACAGTCTTTATCCCGTCGCATTTCTCATTTCACAGTCTTTATCCCATCGCATTTCGCAACCTTTTACCTTTTTCCTTTTAAGACTTACCGCAATCACAAATAAAATTTTCATGTGGTTCCTGTTAATACTCACCACTCCCGACGCTGATTGTGATATTGTCATCGCACTCCGCCACTGGTCCTACCGCCATGTCACCCATATCACTTCGCATTTTGCAAATTTCAGCCTTATCGCAATTTCATTTTGCATCACCTTCTCATATTGTATTTTGAATTTCGCATCCGCCTCCCGAACAACACTTCTGTTACTTCACCCAATTTGCAATATTGCAATTGTGATTTCTCATATCGCATATCGCATTTATATCTGCCAATTATAACTCTGCCATCGCATATTTCAAGCCTCCCACTCCAAATCATATTTGTGATATCATAAGGTTTAATGAATTCCAAACCCATATTTCCACCTCCAAGCCTTGTCCCATGTGTTAAGCCTTCCATTAGCATATTTAGCCCTTTCTTCTCCAAGCTGCAAATAAACACTTTTTCAATTAGAATTAAGTCATGGATAGCTTAGATGCATGGATAAAAGCATGATAGATAGAGCATAAGATAAGCAGGGTGTGTTTAGACGATTGGTTAAGTTAAGTGTGGTTTAAATTAGTTTCTTTTCTGCCATTTATTTTTAGCAAGTTAAATTAGTTCCCTTTCTGTCATTCCCTTTCTGTAATTTAAATTAGTTTCTTTTCTACCATTTATTTTCAGCAAGTTAAATTAGTTTCCTTTCCTGTCATTTCTTTTCAGCAATTTAATTTAGTTTCCTTTCTGTCATTTCCTTTCTGCAATTTATTTTAGTTTCATTGAAGTGTGAAAGACTTCACTGAGAAACCCTAGAAGTAGCACCCTTTCGTAAAGCCGAAGAGGATGACATGAGCAGAATGCATCTGTTATGTATATAGCATTGTCACCTCTAAGTTTGTACGAATATCGGGTTGATAAAGTAAAATAGGGCAGTCCCTGGGGAGTTGTAGCACTCTTGGTGCAATACCAGGGCTCACCACTATCGTGGAACATAGGATTTTATGAAAGTCAAATCGCTCTCTTATTATCGTAGTACATCACAGTAGTATCCAAAGCATGCTAAAAAAACTCTCCAAATAGCCTTCTCAACCAACCGCCTCACAACTAGCAATGCTAGAATAAATATACTCAGCCTCAACCTTAGTCGTGATAATGGAAAAAAAAAATTCCTTATATTTCATCCAAGATATCATGGCAAACCCCAGGCTAAAAAACATTGTGATGTGCTCTTCTTGTCAACAACATTTTCGACCCAATCAACATCAATGTATCTATCATGTCTCTAGCAGTGTATCTTTATCCATGAATGATTTTTCCATCTAGGAATCTTAATATCGGCGTTGAAACATACCAATATACTTATGAATTCTCATATAACATGCTACAAAGAAAGAATCCATCTAGTTGTCGGCCCATTGTGGGATCCACCAAATATGTATCTAAAGAGGAGTCTCTCAACTGATTCAGTGAAATTCATCATGCAAAAGTATCTAACAACATACTTCCCTTAACAAGGAAGTCCTCATCATCTTTGTGTTCCACTTTTAATCTCATGTAGTTGATCATTAGGGCTTAGAGGGAAACTCCCTTTGGCATGAAGACAATCTAATCATGTCAGAAATAAATTGTTAGTAAAACAAACATCAAATTCATACCTTCAATCATGAAGAGAGGTTGGAGTCAGTTGGATTCCCCATCAGATGTCCATCATTCCAAGCATTCCCAATCCAGGGGACTTGATTGAGTCAATGTGGGAATTTATTCAATATGTAATCATCAGACTCCTATTTATGCACCTCAAATATTTGAGGTATGTTTCTTCCTTAAATTAATCATGGAGGAATCCAATTTCACATACATCTGATAATTGGTGCTAGAATATCATCATAGTCCTCTCCCTCTAAGAGCATATTTCTTATCACTATTTATATCATGGAAGAATTTGACACTGCAACATCTTTGTCAACTGGAAGGGTCCTTGCATGAAGGACATATTGCTCCCAGCATCTCCATAGAACACCTCATTAGATTGGCACGTGATAGTTACTCCCTGTGAATGGGAAACCACTTTTATTCATAGTCATAAACTTGAGAGACTGCAATCCTTCCTCCAAGGTCTGGGCTCTTTTCCATTGCCACTCTAATTAATGGATGGCTCTACATCCTCCCCAATCTCAATATTGAATACTTGGTCCTTACATCCATCTAATAACCTGTTGACCCTAGAAAAAGAGAAATGGAAAACATAGCAAAGTAAATAATCATAATGAATGTGTATCTGATGATAAGGCATGGTTATATTTCTTCTCTAAAATATGAGAGTGGCTCCTTTATTTTCATGCACTAGCTCTCTCTTGGAGCTAACTCTTCCTGCAATACCCTGCATCCTAATGATTCTAAATATGTTTCTTCCTTGATCACATCCTCATCCAATAAGTTAGTGAAATAAGCATTCAAATACTTATGCAGGAAGAATAAACAATAGTCACTGATATATGCCAATGAACCATATAGAATTTAAGCCACCGAGATATGCCACTAAGCCATAGTAAATGTATATCATGCTACAGAGAGTGAAAACTATTGTAGAATGTAATTCTATGCATTGAAACAATGTGATCTATTATTATTAGCCATAAAACCATTGTAATACCATTCAATGTAATCCACTATAATGAGCCATCAAATCATCACAATACCCTACAATGTGAGCAACTGTAAATAGCCATCGAACCATTGTAATACGACGCAATGTGGGCCATTGATTTTGAGAAATGTGAATCACTATAATCATTTGCAAGCCATTGTTGGATATGAGTTAGACATAAAACATCAAATGCAATCCACAATGAATACAAATCAAATCATTGTAATGCGATGCCACAAAGAATAACCAATCGTACCATTCAGAGATATCGATCTTTTTAATCCAATGTGATAGAGCCATTGTAATGCAATTTCATATAACCATTGTAATATATATCGATCCTTAGAGTTATATGAGTGAGCCACATTAATGTAATTCCATTGTAATAATATATATCAAGCCTCAGAGTGTGTGAACCGTAGAAATATTGTGAACCTAATATAATGTGAGCCTCAATAATAGTGAGCTAGAGATATATGACAAACAACCTCAAAGATTAGTGCAAGATTATTTTATGAATATTTTAACCTTAGAGATACAAATGAATTGAAAGTGTCAAATGGAGGAAAATTCATGGGAATTTATAGTTGATCCTTTGAGCGAAGGGTCACCATCTTTGGATAGGCTGAATTGCAATCTTTGGAGTGAAAACACAAATTTGAATTTGCTTTAAATATTGCTCAAATTTGTACCTAATTAAATAATAATATCTCTTTTATCTAATTGAATTATCTTAGGGGAAATAAAATTTCTTCTTGGTTATATGAGTTTCTTATTGCAGAAATTTGTCCTGAAGCGGCCCCAATTTTCAAAATATTTTGGTAGAAGTAATGAGCTTTTTTTATGACGGTTCAAAACTCAATTTAAATTTTGTTTTTGTATCGTTGTTACACGAGTACTGGTTTATGGTTACATTGTGGAGTTTTGGTATGTTCATGATAATAGAGGACATATGAGAATGACGAATTTATGGTTTTTGTTTGAATTCTTGGACATAACCTCTACACTTGACAATAATCAATTTTGCTAAAAATTACGAAGCACCAATAATATATTATATCAAGATCTCCAGTAAAAGCCCTCCACATTTTGATAGAGATTAACTCAACTATATTTGACAGAGCACAAATGAAAAAACCCCAAATCTGGTATAGTGGATAGTTGGTGCCATTTCTGGCATAAAATTTAATTCTACTGGAATCCACCATGGATACATAACTAGGTATGAGGTGGCATGATCTATGATGTGGTATGTTTCAATTGGTAGTGTTGTACCGATGAAAGGGTGGGCCTTTCATCATTTTTTAAATGATGCACCATACATCAAAAAAAAATATAAATGTGGACCATATTTTGAAAAAACCACACTCTTGTCAATTTGGTAGCTCAGGGACATATTCCCTCCTTGAAAGCCATACTCATCAAGAAATACCCCTCTTATCCCTTGGAATAATTTAATTTGGTTGAAGAAAAATGTATTTTTAAGGAGAAAAACTACATGTGAAAAAAATCACAAGTTAGATTTAAAGAGAAATTGGGCACCCCTAGAAGCATACAAATACAAGAAAATTCAACCTCATTTGGACATCGCATCAAACATCTTCTCTCTCTCTCTCTCTCTCTCTCTATTGGATTGATTCATACATGTATGAAATTGGTTCTCATAGGTCTGGAATTTCAGGGTCCGAGCTTATACATGAAAAAATGAGAAATTGATATGGAGTCATGGGGTTGTAACACAAAATTCTCTTCTATAACCAATTTCTTGATAAGGTGCTCCTCGCGGTTGGAGAGCTATAGTTGCACCGATGGTCACTAACTCCCTACAACTATGACCTAAGATATTTTGACTATTGACTGTAGGCTTGGAAACTTTGATTTTGATCATATTTGTCTATTGGGATCATATATTGGATATTTTTTGGTTGGTTTTCCCGGATAGTATTTTTATTGGTGAATTTGAACATTTTACTCTCTCTTTGTTGAAAATTTTATGACAATCTAATAAGAAGAAGAATTTGAAAATGTTTTCCCCATTGTGGCTTTTTCCTTGGCCTTGGACCAATCCTGGTGTCTCTTGTTATTTCTCATAATTGTCTTCTACTGTATATTTCATTTAATGTTATGTCTACAATTGCTATTGATAATTGGAATATTAAATTGTGTTGAAAAATTATTAATTAAAGAAAATAATTGGGCTAAAGTTTATAATAACATATAACAATGGAAAATTAACATGGTATTAGAGCTAAGGTGAAGACAAGCCCAAGGAGACAAGAAAAAAAAAAAGGAGTATATTTGGAAGTAGCTAAATGAGCCTAATTTACTTGGACAATATTTATACCTCTTACTTCAAGGATAATGAAAATTTGGGTGACTCATCTAACTCTGTTGCTTGGAATATCAGGTTGGAAGTTTTATTATATGACAATGATGTTTTGGATTATGTGCAAGGAAGGGTACCTGAGCCTCCGTCAAATGCTTCTGCTACTATCAAATCCAAGTATAAGAAAGGTGAGCTCAAATCCAAGAGAATTATCATTGATGGTTTCCAAGATCATTTAATTTTCTATGTTGGTAGCTTGAAGAAGTACAAGGACATTTATGACAAGTTTTTTGGGATCTACGAAGTCAACAACTTGAATTACATCCTCTCTTTGAAAATTCAACTCAAAGTAATGAAGTTGAACATGGGAGAATCCTTGAAATCCTATATCATGAGAGTATCCTAGCTAAGGGATCAATTGTAATCTGTTGGTTACCAAATATATGAAAGATAATTGGTGATGGTAACTCTTCAAGGTATTCCTTCTATTTGGGAACATTCATTACTACTCTAAGAAACAATAATATTCTTTCTTCATTTTATGATCTTGTTGGTAAATGCACTCAAGAGGAGGCCAGGATGATTTCCAGAGGAAGGATTTAAATTCTTGAAGAAGGAGAGCCCTCTGCATTTTCTACACAAGATAAGAGGAAGAAAGGTAGATGGAAACCATCCAATTCAACAAATTCTTCTCCCAAATACAAGGAATCCAAGAGAAGGTTTAGGAAAGACATGCCTCAAATTGAATTCTTCGACTACCACAAGTATGGTCATTATGCCTAAGAATATCCAAGAAAGAGAGATGCTCCAAGATCCAACCAAGGCTACAATAACAACAAGTACAATGACAGGAGAATAAGCTATGATAGAAGAAGAGGTGATGATAGAAGTGTTATCACTCTCCCCAACTTCTAAATGCTGAAAATGGGATTGAAGAAAGGTAACCACACACCAGGCTTTAGGTCAAGTATCTAGACCTACTACGACTAGATAGGGCTCTCTCATTGTCACTTTTGCAGTCAAGGTAATGATTGAGTATCTAATAATATTAGGCTAGGTATGTAAGATCAATAAATATGATTTGATGTTTTTAGTGTTGGATAGAAAGGTCAGTGAGAAGACTGTGTGTAGGGTTTTTAGGTATGAATTCCAAGGTAAATTTGCAAAGAATGTGTGAGGCTAGATTGTGAGCATGTTTAATAGTTAATATAGTATAGTATGAAGTGAAAGAGAGTTTGAATGATCACTTAGGTGAATTCATTCATTTAGAAGCAAACATACATAGCAATGTAAACCTTGTCTAAAACAGAGCATGAATAAACATGATTTCTTTTATAAACTTACAAGATAAACATATATGAAAGAAGAATATATATCATTAAGAATGAATAGATGAAAATACATAAGAAGAACAGATGCTCCAATGCATATCACAAGTATCTCAACACAATTTATGCAAATTTGTGTCTAATTTCATTCCAAATTGTTGATTACAAAGGCTCCACTGCAAAATGAGACTATCCAACCCCACAAAAGGCTAAAGAGAGTCTACTTATAGAAAATATGGACTATGAAACCTCATCAGGTCGAAATACCATCCAAAATGGATCATAAATACACAATATGAGTCATTTCCTAGATTTCAGGAAGGTTATAAACCATTCCCTGGATTTTAGCTATGAACTAGGAGTGTGTGTCCCTTACATTAAATTACATATTCGTTCATGATAGGAAGCAAAAAAACAACTCAGTAACTCTAATTAAAACTCATAGGACATAAAACCCTCGAATTTGTAACATTTTCTAAGCTCGACAAGTGTCCTAAGGAATCCAATGTTGATTTGTAACATTTCTGATAGAAGGGTAACAAAAATTTGTAGAAGTGTAACAAATATTTGTAGGCACTTTTGAGGCACTTTTAGGACTCCAAATCCACTTCTGAAAGAACGATTAACTAGCCCCGTGTGTCTAGTTTCCAGAACATCTTGAATTTTGCAAAATTACCCATAGGAAGACCTTCAAAAATCCATTCTCCCAAGGTTACTTCAAAATCGTAACAGAGGCTTCGAAAAGGTGGTAGAAACATGAAAAATGAGGGGTTTTTGAGCTTTTATCCAAAATTACAAATTTTCATGCCAAGGGGGTTCTTGATCTATGATTTACTCATCAAAATACATCCATCCATGTAAATAAATAATCATTTAGATGCCGCCAAAATAAGTGTAACACAAGTTTGTTACCCTTCTGCAATGAGGAATTTCCAGAATTGTGCAAAAATCACAAAAATTACCAAAATTGTTCAAAACTTCTCAAATTGGTTTTACAACACCTATGAGTGATGGGATAAATAGCCAAAGAATTCTTCAACCAGCAATTCCAAGCTATCCTTCTCTATAAGCTTCATTTTTTCTTCTTTAAGCCTTTTCTTCAATTGTTTCAGCCTTATTTGAGAAATTGTGTTCCTGGTGTGATAATTATTTGCCATGTGTCTTTGCAGCTTATTGTCCCTCTTAGCCCTCTTCAAGAGCTTCTCCAAATTATCATTTACCCTTTACAACCAAAACTCTTTGAGCTGACTATCTCTCTAGCTCTAGTGTCCTTTTGAGGCCTCTTGTTTTTGGCCTTCTTGATTGTGTTTCAGCCTCCATGTCCTACATTTGGTCAACATAAATAACCTCTTTACCTTTACCTTTGAATGCCTCTAGATCTGGCTTGCACTTGCTTTGTAAGAGCTGATTCACTTTCAATTTAAAATTTTCTTGCTGCAAGAAAGTGATTTGAGAATTAGAAATGGAAAAAATCCTCTTTAATTCTGCTATTTCCTCATGTTTCTCTCTGATGATCTCTTAAGCTGATCTAACCTCCACCTACTCTGCTACCTCAACCTCTAGTGGCTATGATTCACTATGCTGATGCAAAAGAGGCTGCTCCTCTATCTCACTTTTTTCCACAATGGTGTGAAGTGTAAGAACAATTTTGGTAGACTTAGGCGCAACTACTTGTCTCTTCCCCTTCTCATAGGTGTGAGTAAACTCAAAAAACCTAGGAGCATCTGAAAACTGAGTTGGAATGATATAGGAGCCAACCTCCATTGGTTGTGCTGATTATGTACTAGGAAAAATAGGAGGGCTAATGGTAGGCACTGTTGATAATCTCTCCAAGAAATTTTCCCAAGTCATGTTGCTCTCTGATGATCTCTTAAGCTGATCTAACCTCCACCTACTCTGCTACCTCAACCTCTAGTGGCTATGATTCACTATGCTGATGCAAAAGAGGCTGCTCCTCTATCTCACTTTTTTCCACAATGGTGTGAAGTGTAAGAACAATTTTGGTAGACTTAGGCGCAACTACTTGTCTCTTCCCCTTCTCATAGGTGTGAGTAAACTCAAAAAACCTAGGAGCATCTGAAAACTGAGTTGGAATGATATAGGAGCCAACCTCCATTGGTTGTGCTGATTATGTACTAGGAAAAATAGGAGGGCTAATGGTAGGCATTGTTGATAATCTCTCCAAGAAATTTTCCCAAGTCATGTTGATGGAGGAAAGGTGATGCAATACAATGATCTTGATTGGAACATGACGAAAAATACAGTGTGTTGATCTTGTTTTCTACTATGAACCTTCTTAGTCATCTTAATCAGATTCCTATACAAGTAATATGGAAAATCAAGTATTTTGACAGAGGTGAAATGCATCAAAAACCTGATATGATACCTATACAACCTGGAAAATATTCCTTCACATCTGAAGTACTTCATTGTAAACATCATCAAAGGAGCATACTTGTTTTTTAGTTGTTTGAAAGGGAAGAGGTAATCTGGCTCCTCTCTAGCATGAGGATTGAGAAATTGTTTGTAATTTTCAATGTCTAACTCCATGCCTTTGAACCACTTCTCTCCATGAAAATGAATACAAGTGGCTAAAGAAATTAGGTTTGCTGATGGGCTTATCTCCACACCTACAATAGTGACCTTTCCCATTCTGAAGCTTGTAGAAAATATGCTGGTAAATTTAAGATGATACCCCTCGTCCATGAGCATTTTACAAAATCTCAAACACTCAGCTCTCTCAAAACATATTATGGCCAATGGCGAGGCATTTATTTCATGCATTATGAAGGGTTATAGCCTGAGGTGGTGCCCTCCCTTGAAACTCTTCTTCCCACTTTCCATCTTGTTTTTCAGTGGAATGATGAAAACCCTAGTATGTTGATGGGATGGGTAGATGTATTCAAATCTGGAAAACAGAGTGTAGGAAAGTGTAAGTTTAGAGGATGAGATGAAGGATCATGGAGCTAAGAAAAATTATAGGAAAAATTGGGTGGATTGGGTTGTATGTTAGCTCCAAGTTGTGGGTGGAATGAGGGGAAATGATTATGAGGAAGGTAGCAAAATGATAAAAACACAGGGAATTTCCAATTTCAAAACTGTGAAAATAGCTAGTGTAGAGCCGGGGGTAACTTTAGAAGGTGAAATGGAGGGTCATGGAGCTAAGAAAAATTATAGAAAAAATCCAATGCACAGGGTGGCATGTTATCTCCATAATGTAGGTGGAATTAGGGGAAATATATGTGGGGAGGGTGGCAAAATCTAGAAAACACAGGAAATTTCCAAGTTTTTCATTGTGAAATAGCTAGAATCTAGGGTTTGGGTGAATTTGACATGTTATATATGGTGTGGATGATGGGAAATCTGGGGATTAGGTATATGAGAGGTGTGATTTAGGGTTTAGATACTAGGGTTAGGGTTTAGGAAGGTGGACTAGGTCAGGGTTTGTCAATAGAAATATTTTCATACCATAAATAAGTGATCATATGAAGAAAAACAAAGTGAGAATAAAAATGGTTTAAACACTAAAAAATTGACCAAAATATGGCATAAGAGAAGTTATTTACCTTTTATGAGGGGTTCACAAGGTAATGATGACAAGACTTGAGCTTGTTTGGAGATTTTCCAAGCTCAAAACCAAAATCTGCCTCTCCTCCAGAAGCATAACAGGCATGTACAGAAGCATAACAATGGTTGACAAAATCATAACAAGGGTAGTTGAAAGCATAAAAAGGGTTGTGCAATGCGTGCACAACACACTAGAAGGATAACAAAGGCTGCTCAGCACACTCCAAAAGAGTAACACGCTTGCCCAGAAACGTAACACAAGCTCCCATAAGCATAATAAGAGCTACATGAGTGTAACAAAGACTACTAGAAGGATAATGAATGAGTTTTGAAGTTGTTTTATAACTTGGATTTGAAATTTTAACCACCTTAGGAGTGCAAGTGAGGTAAGCGAGGAGCTCTTAAATACAACAAGAGATAACAAAGAGTCAAAATTATTATTTTTTTCCCTTTTTATAAGCTTGAAATGAGATTTTTGCCTTTTAAAACCTTGAAATGACCTTTTTGCCTTCTAATGAGACGATAAGACAAATTTGAACTTTTTGAAATTTTTTACACTTGAACCTTTTTAAAACAATACAATTTGTCTTTATTTTACTCCCTATGCATGCTAGCTCCATTTTTTGGAGGTTTATGAGTGAGATGAAGGGTTAGAGCCTTGTTTTAGGTGACAAATTGAAAATTTTCAAAGGCAGATGATGACCCCTAGACAATGACCTGGATGAGGTGGAATGACATAACCCTAAAAATTTAGATGATAATGAAGGAGGTGACCTTGAAAATGATGATGATGATGAATGAAATGAGGGAGCAACAAATTTGACCTAGACCTCTTCAGTGACCGAAATTATTTTTTGAAAACTAGTTTGTAAAAGTGAAAATTTTGACCTTTGAATTTTTAGGAAAACAAATGAAAGAGTTATTTTTGATCACTGACATACTGACACTAACATTGGCTCCAGAGGGGGATGGGAGCTCCTTTACGAGGTTTCAAGAACACTGTATATCAGGTAGCCTTACCATTGGGTAATGTAGTCAAAACTAGACATTGAAAAAATTTGACAAACTGTAAAATGATGAGATAAATCTAGAAATGACTTTGAATTAAAAAAATGACTTGAATCTAACTTGAAAACTGGCTGAAACTTTTGAAATTTTTTGAAAGAAAACATGAGCTGAATGTAGAATTCTTATGGCCTTCTCCTCGAGCTTCAAACTTTTACAACAACTTCCTTATTCCTTGGACATCAAATTAAAATGATATGTACAATGAAAGTGGACTTCATCTTCAATGATCAAGTAAGATAGTGTTTGAGGAACCTACTATTGATTGGTCCTCCCAACACTTCTTGCCCTTCAAGGTCCTCTAATAGAAACTCTTTATTACCTCTGAATGCAGTGATCTTGTAAGGTCCTTTCCATAGATTGTCAAATTTTATGTGCTTACTTTTGTCTTCATTCTGGGCATCCCAGTGAAGAATAACATCTCCAAGCTTAAAATCATCAGCTTTGGTCTTCCTATCATAAATAAATTTTATTTTATCATTAATATTTGAAGTATGACTGAATACTTCATCTCTTGATTGTTGTATATGGATCATTTGGTTGATTCTTCACTGGATATCATTTCATTCACTGTCTATCTCTTGCAAAATTTTCATCACTAGTACAGCTAGAGAAGTAGGGGACATAGTGTCAACACCATACATGAGATGGAAAGGTGACATGTTGATTTATATCTTTGTGCTAACTCTATCTTCCCATAGAGAATTGGTGAGCTTTTTGTGCCAATTCCTCTTGTTTTCTTGCAGCATATTCTTGATTATGTTCACCAAAGATTTATTTGACAATTCAACAAGCCCATTGCCTTGAGGATAGTATGTTGTTGAATTACCAAGCCTAATGTGATACTTATCAAAAAATTCAATCATTTTCTTGGACTTAAAGGAAGCTACATTGTCAGTAATTATTTTGTATGAACAGCCAAAACGAGACAAAATATTGTTCTCTAAAAACTGAATAATGACAGTGTCAGCAACTTGCCTCGTGGGGATGGCTTCAATCCATTTAGTGAAATAATCTGTGGTAGTGATTATCCATTTATTCTGATTTGACGATGGAGGATGTATCTCTCCAATGAAGTCAAGTCCCCATTGCTGGAATGGTGCTTTCACTTCAATTGGTTTTAAGGGAAAAGGCCAGAGTTTCCTCTTTCCCTATAATATTTGAAATTCGTGACATCTCATGATTGTTTTATAAACATCAGAAAATAAGCTTGGCCAATAGAATATTTCCCTCAAGATATTGTTAGTTTTAGTATTCCAATAAAGATGACCACCATAGTCACCTTTATGAAAATCTGTCATCACTTTTTCAACTTCTCCTTCAACCAAAAAATTCAGCAACAATCCACCTTGATCTTTCCAATACAAGACACCATCAAGGATGCAATAATTAAGAGCTCTCAACTTAAAATATCTAGCCTTACTACTTGGCAAGCCGGGAGGATGCTTCAAGTGTTACAAAACGTGAACTATATCAGCATACCAAGGTGATATAGAGATAATTTCAGATACCTCAGGTAATATTTCAGCCTCTTTCTCTTCAGATAATGCAACAATAAAATTAATATCCAAAGCATGGATATTTGAATCCGCCATAAGATTAGACATGCCCTATCCTTTAATCAACTTTGTGGGCTTGAACTCCAAGTTATATTCCAACATAGCAGCGAAACATTTACCTCGCCTCCCTTCAGGATCATTCTGCGTAAGCAAATCTTTGACAACAGCGTTTGGAACATATGCAATGACATGAGAGTGGAGAATGTAGACCGAGAAGTCCTTCAACGCTTTGACTAATAGCAAGGCCTATTTATCAATGCTATTCTACTTAAAGGTTGTGTCTCTTATTTTTCTACTGAAGAAAGCGATGGGCTGCTCCGTGTTCTTATTTTTCTTTTGCATAAGGACAACAACAAGAGTATGTTATGAGGAAAATGATAAAATGATAAAATAAAGTGTATAATCTGGAATAATAAGAATAGGAGCATGAGATAAAGCCAATTTAACTTTATGGAATGATTTCTTTGCCTATTCATACCATTTTAATTCACTATCTTTCTTCAACATGTCAGTAATTTTCCTGAAGTGTTCAGCAAGATTGGGGACAAATCTTCTCAAAATTTTTATTTTTCCATTGAATGACTGAATTTCCTTTTTGCTCCTAGGATATTCCAAGGTCTAAACTTATTCAATCCTTAAAGGATCTACCCTAATTCCATATTTTGATATGACATGGCCCAACAATTTATATTCCTCCATAGCGAAAAGACTCTTCTTTGGGTTCAGCGATATGCCAAACTTTCTACATCTCTGAAAAAATGTTTTTAAGTGCTGCATGTGTTGTTCATATATCTTGGAAAAAATATTGATATCATCAAGATAAATGACCAAAAATACATTGACAAAAGAAATATCCATTGCTCGATGAAAATTAGCCCTTGTATTCTTCAATCCGAAAGGAATTTTGGCATACATGAAGGTGCCCCAAGGTGTTGTAAAGGTTGTCTTTTCTTGATAATTGATGGACTAAATCTGATTGTACCTAGAGTATCCATCCAAAAATGAAAGTTTGGAAGATCCAACTACCCTTTACAGAATGTGGTCCATCTTTGGTAGTGGGTAATTGTCCTTCAATGACAATTTATTGAGATTTCTGAAATGTATGCAAAAGTGAATCTCTCTTGTATTCTTTCTCACTAGCACTAGATTAGACATCCAATTTTAAAAGTGAAGAAGAACTATAATACCAACATTAAATAATCTATTTACCTCCTTTTGAATAGAGGGCAGCAAATTGGGATTCATTCTCCTTAACTTATGGCGGAAAGGTTTGTGATCCGGATTTAAGGGAATGGTATGCTGAATTATGCTCTTATCATAGACTTTCAAATCAGAATATTCCCAAGAAAATACATCAGAAAACTAATACATAAGCATTGCATATTTACCTTTCATTTCTGCACTCAAATATTTTGAAATTTTGACCATCTTTGGATTTTATGGAGTGACAATATTGAGATCTTCCACTCCCACTTTTGTTGGTAACATGGTCAGTTTTCATGCAACATCATATTCATCAAAAATCTCTTCCAAAGTTACCAAACCCTTTGGAATGGAGTTATCTTTCAGCTGAAGCACTTGAATCTCTGTTGCATGGATTTCTTGGTCACCTTCATAGCACTGGTTATCCATTTGAGAATTCACAAATTCGTCTTCTATATGCAAGAAGTTGTTGATCTGTTTATCATCTTGAAAGACCTGCCAATACTGAACATTATCTAGGAAAACAGGGTGGTGTTTGACATTTATCTCAAACTTCTTATTAGGATACAATGGAATTTTGAACATCTTGGCTGAAGTGGCAAGAGAATCAGCAATAACATTGTTGTCCCTTGGGATCAACGAAAAAGTATACTCGATGAATTTCTTGAGTATATATAGCACTGCATTTCGATAAGCTCGCATCCTTGGATGCTTGGCCTAGTATTCCATTTTTAGTTGCCTTATTAATATCTTGGAGTTGTCATACACAGAAATATTCTTGGCACCTTGCTTCTTGAGAATTTTCAGACTATTTATCAAAGCTTCATATTCAGCTTGAACATTTAAAAGCCAAATTGTAGGAGGAAATTCGAACATTGGGAGGAATCTTTCATGAATGATTTATAGGGTTGTGAATCCACACTCCAATTCCAACCTCTTCATTTCCCAAAGCTCCATCAAAGTCCATGGTCCACAAACTACTTTCTTCATCAGGAAGCTACAAATCAGATGGTTGAACTTTACTTGTTGCTTGAGAAAGTTATGTTGTGCCAAAAATTTCTATTTCTTTCACTTTTTTTAGGTAATGCGCTTGGTCCTAAACCACTTGACATCTTTTCATAAATTTTTTCATTTTCCAATTCTAAAACAGAATTTGAAAATTCAGAATTTTTTGTTTTTCTTCAATCAAAACTTCGAAAAATGCTAAAAATTCATCATTGAACAAGACAAAGGAATCTAAATATGTATGAAAAACATGTATAGGATGATTATTTGTCTTTTCTCGGCTGCTGATCATGTACTTCATTTTACTTTCCTGGTATAGTTTCCTAATTTTCCCAAAGACGGGAATGGTAGCATATGAAAAGTCAAGCTGTAAGGTACCTCTAAGCTTAGCTCCCCATGATCGAGAGAGAAACATTCAATATCTGGGAGGGATATCAGCCATGAAAACATCCATTATGAAATTCTTGGCTGGGATTTGCTCTAATGACACCACTAGGTCCTTGATGAGGCCAAGAAATTTCACCCTCCATGAATCAAATGAATAAAGATCATGATAAGGTCTTGTGATATCTAGTCCTAATATGTCCATAATGGCCTTGGGAATGAGGTTGTGAGAGGTTCTGTAATCAAGCATGGTGTTATGAAGGGTAAAATCATGGATTTTGAGGCTTAGATAAAATGTAGGGACCTCACTATCTTCTAGATCGCCATCAACAACATGACCAAAAAGAAGCTCAGTGTGATCGTCACTCAAATTAACCATGTCGGACATTTTTTCAACTCTAAGAAAATTAGCTACTTGAACTTTGTACTGATCATTCTTGACTATTTCAGTTAGAGGAATGGATACTTTCAATTTTCAAATTTCATTTTCAAGACTATAAAGAGCATAATGTTTTTCTACCTCTTTTAATGGTGCATATTTCTTTTCGGGTTGATATTTTTGTGAAGACTCTTTATTTTTTCCTCCATTTTGGAATTCTTTATCCTTTATTTGATTTTTGGAGGAAAAATTGTTTCCTTTATAATGATTAGGAACAACAGGTCCTTTGTCTTTACTTTGATTTGGAGCAGAAGCTTATTTATGATGAGCATGTACTTGAGTATTTTGTTTTTTTTTATTAGAGGTTATAGGAAAATTCAAATTCCTCAAATGATATTGTCTCTACACTTGAGAAAGATATTTCAGATATCCCCTCTTACAATCTTCCATCTGCACTGATAACATGTCATCATTTGACAAGGCATATTTTTGATCATCCGGTGCACTAATTTCTGCAGAAAATTGATCTTCTTCAGTGAGGAAAATAGGCTGCTGATTTTCCTCAGATAAATGATTCTAGCCAAAAATTTATTCTTCATCATCTTCATCAGGTCCTTCAATTTAATTCTACTGAAATGGAGTGCGAATTTTCTGTTGACTTTGTGGATCCTGACCCCTCTATTCCTTTTTCTTGATCCTATATTGAGGCTGCTGATTTTGGCCCTTGAAATTGGGATTTCTAATGGAGGATACATCTTGTCGATCAGTAATGGAAATTTTATCCATCATCTTCTCCATGGTCTTGATCAAGGTAGCTAATTTTACCTCTGATGAAGTAGATGTTTCCTCTTTGATAGTGACTCTTTTCTCCATCTTGATTTTATAATTTTTTATGATCGAATTAGCTTCCACACTCATTGTGTTTCTCTGCATTTATTAAAGAGTTGACAGGTTTATTTCCCTCAAATGATAGGCCATGTCAGGATTGAAACCATTAGGATAGTGTAGTAAATCAAGGCTTGGAGGAGGCTTATTATTCTGAGGAATTGAATCATATATTATATTGAATCTCACTGTAAAGTCTTGGACAGACTCATCGGGATTCATTTTCAAGGTGTTATACTCAGCTAAAATCTACAATGGATTTTTCTTCTCTTCCCATTTTTCCATAAACAAGTCAATCAGCTATTGTGAAGTACCTGTTGAAATAGCTGTGAGGGAATTAAACCATTACTTTAAATCTCCTGAGAAAATCTGTGCAATGATGTGCATCTTGGCGTCGTCATTGTCGATCTCTTCAAGATCTATGAAATAAATCAATTTGGAAATGTTTTGATAAGTTGTAACCTTTGATGTTCCATCAAAAAGGGGGAGTCTCTAACCATAGTTCTAAGGTAGTGGGGTGAGTTGAAGCGGTAATATCAATGGAGAAAATCTGGCAATGATTAATGGAGGAAGTGGTGGAGGTGCTAATGGAGTGAAAACTTTCAGAGGTAATGATGGAATGAAAGGAAGGGTTGATTATGAGAAGTTGTAATGACATGTGAAGCAAAAGCATGTTGCTGATATTGGAAATAAGCTTTTTTTGAAGTTTCTTGAAACTTATCCACCAAGCCTTTAAGTTTGTGGAAATTAGACCAGAATTTGCTATCAACTTTTGAATAGAAAGACTCAGAAAATGGTGCAAAGGTCTCAAAATAAAAAGGATCAAAAGTGGTTTCTGAAAGAAAGGTTTCAGAATTAATTCGGAAGAAAGATATTTCATATTTTGAACTATAAAACAAATCTTCTGAAACAAATCTCGTAGGAAAGGAATTTGATTTGAAAAGTGTAGGAATAGCTCTTCCAACCTTCCGAGACTTGGTTTTATGCTTTCTAAAAAGACTCACAGGATCATTCAAAATTGGTGAGGGATTTGGGTCTGAATTTGACCTAATATGTCTTTTAGAAGCTAGTTGAAGATAGGAATTTTGGACTTTAGCTCATATTTAAGAATTCAGAATATTTCGAATGCTAGATCTTGTCACCTACAAGTATAAATTTTAGAGGATTAGAGAAATATTCCCAGGGAAATTTTAGCAATTGATCCCCGACAATGACGCCAAAAATATTATCTCTCTCCCCAACTTCCCAAGGATGAAAATGGGATTGAAGAAAGGTAACCACAGACTAGGATTTAGGTCAGGTAGCTAGCCCTACCAGGACCAGAGAGGGCTCCCTCGTTGTCACTTTTTTAGTCAAGGGAATGAATGAGTATCTAATAATATTAGGCTAGGTATGTAAGATCAGTAAATAGGATTTTTTTGATGTTTTTAGTGGTGGATAGAAAGGTCAGTGAGAAGACTATGTGTAGGTTTTTGAGGTCTGAATTCCAAAGTAAATTTGCAATAATGTGTGAGGCTATATAGGTAGTTTGAAAGCATGTTTAACAGGTCATTGAGTATAGGATGAAGTGAAAGAGATTTAGAATGATCATTGAGTTGAATTAATTCATTTAGAAGAAAACAAACATAGCAATGTAAACCTTGTATAAAACAGAGCATGAAAAAACATGATTTTTTCTCATAAAATTACAATATAAACATATATGAAAACAGAGGATGTATAATTAAGCATGAATAGATAAACATACATAAGAAGAATAGACGCTCCAATGCATACCACAAGTATCTCAACACATTTTCTGCAAATCTGTCTCTGATTTCATTCCAAATTGTTGATTACAAAAGCTACACTGCAAAATGAGACTATCCAACCCCACAAAAGACTAAAGAGAGTCTACTTATATAAAATATGGACTATGAAACCTCATCAGGTCAAAATCCCATCCAAAAGGGATCATAAATACACAGGGCAAGTCATTTCCTAGATTCTAGGAAGGTTAGAAACCATTCCCTAAATTTTAGCTATGAACTAGGAGTGTTTGTCCCTTATATTAAATTACATATTCCCTCATGATAGGAGGAAAAAACCAACTCAATAACTCTAATTCCAAATCATAGAACTACAAAAAATTGAATTTGTGACATTTTTTGAGCTTGACAAGTGTCCTGAGGAATCCAATGTTGATTTGTAACATTTTTTACAGAAGGGTAACAAAAATTTGCAGAAGCGTAATAGAACTTTGCAGGAACTTCTGAGGCACTTTTAGGAGTCAAAATCCACTTCTGAAAGAACAGTCAACTATCCTTGTGTGTCTATTTTTTGTAACATCTTGAATTTTTAAAAATAACCCATGGGAAGGCATTCAAAAATCCATTCTCCCAAGGTTACTCCAAAAGCATAACAGAGGCTCCAAAAAGGTGGTATAAACATGAAAAATTAGTGGGTTTTGAGCTTTTTCTCCAAAATTACAGCTTTTCATGCTAAGGGAGTTCCCGATCTATGATGTACTCATTAAAATACATCCATCCATGTAAATATATCATCATTTGTATGCACCCAAAATAAGCGTAACAAAATTTTGTTACCCTTTTGCAATGAGGAATTTCCATAATTGTATAAAAATGAAAATAAAAATACCAAAATTTTTCAAAACTTCTCAAAATTGGTTTTTTAGAACTTGTGAGTGATGGGCTAAACAACCAAATAAGCTTCAACCAACAAGTCCAATCTATCCTTCTCTTTAAGCTTTATTTGTGATTCTTTAACCCTTTTCTTCAATTGTTTCAACCTTAGTACATAAATTGTGTTCATGGTGCAATAATGATTTTCCATGTGTATTTGTAACATATTGTCCCTCTTAGCCCTATTCAAGAGCTTCTCCAAGTGCTTGTTTACCCTTGAAAACTAAAGCTCTTTGTCTTTATTAATTTCCATGGCTATAAGCTCAACAAAGGTCAACTCTTCAAGTGGATGAGCTAACTGTCTAATTTCTAGCTCTAGTGCCCTTTTGAGGCCTCTCATTTTTGGCCTTCTTGATTGTGTTTCAGCCTCCATGTCCTACATTTTGTCAACATCAATAAACTCCTTACCTTTACCTTTGACTACCTCTAGATCTAGATGGCTTGGGCTTTCTTTGTAAGAGTTGATTCACTTTCAATTTAAAATTTTCTTGTTGCAAGAAAGTGATTTGATAATTAGCAATGGAAAACATCCTCTTCAATTCTGCTATTTCTGCATCTTTATCTCTGATGATCTCTTCAGCTGATATGTCCTCCACTTGCTCTGCTACCTCAATCTCCATTGGTGTTGATTCACTATGCCGATGCAAAAGAGGCTACTCCTCTATCTCACTTTGTTCCACAATGGTGTCAAGTGTAAGGACACTTTTGGCATACTTAGGCACAAATACTTGTCTCTTCCCCTTCTCATAGGTGTGAGTAAACTCAAAAACCCTGGGAGAATCTGAAAACTGAATTGGCATGCTAGAAGATACAACCTCCATTGGTTGTGCTGATGATGTACTAGGAAAAATAGAAGGGCTAATGGTAGGCGCTATTGATAACCTCTCCAAGAAATTTTCCCAAGTCATGTTGATGGAGGAAGGGTGATGCAATAAAATGAGCTTGATTAGACCATGATGAAAAAGACTAGTGTTGTTATCTTGTTTTATACTCTAAACCTTCTCAATCATCTTAATCAGACTCCTGTACAAGTAATATGGCAAATCAAGTGTTTTGACAGAGGTGAAATGCATCAAAAACCTGATATGATACCTATACAACCTAGAAGATTACAACCTGGAAAATCTTCCTTCACATGTGAAGTAATTAATTGTAAACATCATCAAAGGAGAATATTTGTTTTTGAGGTGTTTGAAAGGGAAGAGGTAATTTGGTTCCTCTCATGAAGCTTGAGAAAATGTTTGTAATTTTCAATGTCTAACTCCATGCCTTTGAACCACTGCTCTCCATGACAAGGAATACATGTTGCTGAAGAAATAAGGTCTATTGATAGGCTTATATACACACCTTCAATAATGACCTTTCCCATGCTGAATCTTGTAGCAAATAAGCTAGTCAATTTAATATGATACCCCTCTTCCAGGAGCCTTTCACAAAATCTCAAACACTCAACTCTCTAGAAACATATTCTGACCAATGGCAAGGCATTGAGTTCATGCATTGTGAAGAGTTATAGCTTGAGATGGTGCTCTCCCTTGAAACTCTTCTTCTCACTTTCCATATTTTTTGTCACTATAATGATGAAAACCCTAGTATATTGATGGGATGGGTAGATGTATTGAAATCTGGAAAATAGAGTGTAGAAAAGTGTAAGTTTAGAGGATGAGATTAAGCATCATAGAGCTAAGAAAAATTCTAGGAAAAATTCAGTGTATTTGGTTGTATGTTATCTCCAAGTTGTGGGTGGAATGAGGTTAAATGAGTGTGAGGAAGGTGGCGAAATGATGAAAACACAGAGAATTTCTATTTTCAACACTATGAAAATAGATAGTGTAGAGTTGCAGTAACTTTAGAAGGTGAAATGGAGGGTCATGGAGCTGATAAAATTTCTAGAAAAAATTTGGTGCACAGGGTATCATGTTAGCTCCATACTATAGGTCGAATGAGGGGAAATGGATATGGTGAGGGTGGCAAAATCTAGCAAACACAAGAAATTTCCAAGTTTTTCACTGTGAAATAGCTAGAATCTAGGGTTTGGGTGAATTTGACATGTGAGATATGGTGTGGATGATGGGAAACATGGGGATGAGGTATATGATAGGTGTGGGTTAGGGTTTATATACTAGGGTTAGGGTTTATGAAGGTGGAGTAGGTTAGGTTTTGTTAAATGAAATATTTTCATACCATGGATAAGTGATAATATGGAGAAAAACAAAGTGGGCATAAAAATGTTTTAAACACTCAAAATTTGACCAAAATAGGGCATAAGAGCAGTGATTTACCTTCTACGAGGGGTTCACAAGGTAATGATGACAAGCTTTGAGCTTGTTTGGAGGTTTTCTAAGCTCAAAACCCAAATCTGCCTCTCCTCCAGAACCGTAACAAGCCTATACATAAGTGTAACAGTGGTTGACAAAATCATAACAAGGGTAGTTGAAAGCGTAACAAGCACTGCACTATGCCTACGCAACATGCTAGAAGGGTAACAAAGGCTACGCATCACACACCAAAAGCATAAAACGCTTGCCCATAAATGTAACACGAGCTCCCATAAGCATAACAAACAATGCTAGAAGGGTAACAAATGAGTTTTGAAGTGGTTTTATAGCTTGGATTTGAAATTTTGACCACATTAGGAGTGTAAGTGAGGTAAGAGAGGAGCTCTTACATACAACAAGAGATAAAAATGAGTCAAAATTATTTTTTTTTGCCTTTTTATAAGCTTGAAATGAGATTTTTTCCTTTTAAAACCTTGAAATGACCTTTTTGCCTTTTAATGAGACAAGGAGATAGATTTGACGTTTTTGAACTTTTTGAAACTTGAAACTTTCAAAAAAAAAAATTTGTCTTTATTTTACTCCCTAAGTATGCTATCTCCATTTTTAGAGTTTTGTGAGTGAGATGAAGGGTTAGAGCCTTGTTTTAGGTGACAATTTGAACATTTTCAAAGGTACATGATGGCCCCTAGACAATGACCTAGATGAGGTGGAATTACATAACCCTAAACCTTTAAATTATAATGAAGGAGATGACCTTGAAAATGATGATGGCAATGAATGAAATGAGGGAGCAACAAATTTGACCTATTTTTTGAAAACTAGCTTGAAAAGTGAAAAAAATGACCTATGAATTTTTAGGAAAACAACTGAAAGAGTTATTTTTTATCACTGACATATTGACACTAAGAAGAAGAAGAAGAGATTATAGAAGAATAATAGATGCCCCCGATGATCAAGAAGGAAGCTATTGTCATCAAAAGAGAGCAAGAAATTCCAGGTATGAAAATAATGTAGTTACTAGCCAATATGAATATATCCTTATTTATGCTCTTTCTAGTTCCTCCATATGAATTCATATGATATTTTGTTGGTAGATAGTGGGGATAATAGAAATTTTTATGGGTATAAGGAATTCCCCTCAAATATGGTTGAAAGGGAAACAAGTTTGAAGATCATTCTTAGGGACAACTCTATGTATCTAGTGAAGGGATTTGGTTCTATCAAAGTTGATTTGGACTCTAGGGAATTTTTTCTTCTTCTTGAAGTAATGTATGTTCTAGGACTAAAGAAGAACTTGATATCCTTATCTGCCTTATAAGATAAAGGGATGAAGTAGCTTTTATAAGAGGAAAATTCCTCACATGGCCTATGTAATCTCATATAAGAGACAATTTCACATTGAGATCAATAATTAACTCGACTCTATAAATTTAATGGAAGCCCGCTTCTGGAAATGGTCCACAACATGAAACATCAAAGTGAGCTATGGCACCACAGGTTGGCATGTGTACATTATGAAGCTCTACCGAATTTGTAGAAGTTAGTCTCTGGGATGTACGATGTACATGTTAGACATGATGGAGTATGTCCAGGATGTGTTAGTGGATTTAATACAAGGGGACCATTCCCCTCTAGTAAGAACAAGACCAATGATATTCTTCAACTTATTCATTCTTATTGAAAAATTAAACTAGTGTTGGTCTTCATAATTGTACTTGAGTCATGATGTAATGTATTTGTGAAAAGAAAGAAAAAGAAATTTTATTATAAAATAAATTGACTTATTAAAGCATAAATTTCATGCTTGGGTCAATTTTTTCAGGTCAAATCCTCTGTTGTATGCTTCTAGGGTTTATGTTAGGAGTCCTTGTATTTGTTAATATGTAAAATACCCTTCTTGGGCTTCATTTATCAAAGAATAAAACTTTTTTTATCTAAAATAAGTCATTTATGCCTCCTCCACCAAATCGGCCTCAACGTGGACAAGTCGGCCTAATTGAGGAGAAGAATCTACTATATAAAGGTAGAAACTTGACCTCATTTGAAGTACATCACCAACAAGTTCAATCTTCAGTTGTTGGAATTAGAAAAAGGTGTGAAATTCAAGGAAGAGGAAGGAAACCCTAGAGAATAAGAATGAGGTATTTTTTCAAGCATGAGAATTCAAATTTTTCTCTCCCTATATCACACGTACTAATTGTTTAGGTTGTTGGAAGGAATGAAATAGAAATATTGTATCTGGGCCAAAATTTTGGAGTTGTTGGGGGTTGAAATTTTGGGTTGTTGTTGGGTTGTAGTTGCTAAACAAGAAGAGACTACTCAAGTTTCTTGAATCATCTTGGAAGGTTGACTTGGTGGAGGAGGAAGGTCTTTTGGTTAGTTTTAAGGTCTTAGTCTATCTCAATTTGATTAGTGGAATATTTTGACCGGTTTTTCCCCTAGAAAAGGGTTATAGCCTTGAAAAAGTGCCTATATTTGGTATCATTTATCTTCATGTTTTGATTTGATGATTTCTTGATGAAAATAAGATAAAAGAATGACATAAAGAATATAAGAATAATATAAGAATAACACAAGTAATTATCAACATACAAAAATATTTATGCCTTTTTTATTTTCTAACATGGTATCAGAGCTAAGGTGAAGAACAAATAAAAATGAAGCTTGAATATATATTGAAGAAAAAAGGGATCAAAGGAAGTTCATTAAGGAAAAGGATTATATAAGAAGATAAGCCTACTATCTATAGAGAATATGTTGACTACAATGAAGGTAGAAAACAAGCTAGTAGGAGCCTCCAATTATAGGGCATGGAAAAATAGGATAGATCTTACCCTCGCTAAGCATACATTTCTTTTATCTTATTCAAGGAAAATTCAAGAAACATACAGATGATGAAGGAAAGGAGAAGTTCATAGAAACAAAAATATTGGCCATGATTTTGATATTATATGGAGTAAAGGAAAATCTAATTCCATACATATCCAACATAGAATCTGCTCAAGAAATGTATGAAGCTCTCTCCAATTTATTCACCATCAAGAACATTGGTTAGATAGCTAGCCTCAAGAATGAAATAAGGAAAATAAAGATGACAAAAGATGATACTATGTAGTCATATTTTGTAAGTATATCTAGAATAATATATGAAATCCAAGCTATATATGAATTTGTACCAAAAAAATAACTCATGATTGTTTCTCTTCTAGGTCCACCAAAATCGGGACTTCTTTTGCATCAGGAACCAGTAGTTGGAAGGATACTCCAACTTTTAAACAAATGTGGAATGCATGCAGTAAAGAAGAAGTCCAAATATCATTAGTAAACAAAAATGAGGATGAATAAGACAACACCTCTAATGCATATTATGCTCATCACAAGAAGAAGGGGACATTCAAGAATTTCAAAGGACCAAGAAAGAAAGTTGACCTATCTAAGATTGAATGCTACAATTTTCATAAGATGAGTCATTAAAAAATTCAATGTCCTGAGAATCCAAGAAACAAAAATACGAATAGAGAACAAGAAAATTTTACCGATGAAGCACCAATGAAGAATAACAATACTGAAGAATCCAAAATCAAAGATACTATTAATTCTTTCCTTGCAAATATTTCTACATTAAGTTTTGTAATGATTTCCTTTATGTTTGATTTCTAGAATTTGTAAGTATAATATATTTTTTTAGAAAATTTTTGGATTGTTTAAAGTGTAGGTATCCTTAAAAATATTGGATTAAGAAGGAGACTTCACCATTTTACCAAAAAATATAAGTATTTTGATATTTGTTTCCTCTTTTATGTTTGGTTTCCTCCTCATATCAAGATTTGCTTGTATTGTATACTAATAATATTTCCTCTATATTTTCCTTAGTAGGAAAAGATTTTAGAATACACAAAGGTTATGGAGGAGACTTCAAAGGATAGACGTGAATCATGGAATAAGTTATATTGCGTAGGAAGCCCTTAAAGAACGGATGTCCTACAAGGTTTGTTAAGGAAAAAATCAAGATATGTCTTAGACTATAAGTTTTGTTACAAGGTTCTCTTCATACAATAGTATGATCATTGTTGGAGCGGGGTCCCTTGGGGTAAATTTTTTACTATGTTTTTGATATATTTTTGCATATGAACGCTACACAGAAATGTTAAGGGGCTTTGGGGTGGGTCAAAGTCCCTCTTTTATGTAAATGGGTTTTAAGGGTAAACTTTGGGCCTCAAACCATGGTTTGAGACCATAGTATTTGCGCGCTAATATTGATATAAATAGATATATTGAGTATAAGTAAGAATCCATTCATGTTTTGATGGAAGAAAGTGATTTATTTGTCTGTGATACAGTTCCTAAGTCTGGGTTTTTGGGTAGAAAGGCTCCTGTTGGCTGTGTGCATGGAGACCTAGTTCTGGCTATGTGCGAACTTCGTTGGCTGTGTGCATAGAAGGGTAATTGTATTAGGGAAATTTTTTTGTGTATTGAACTGTTGGAATATAATACAAAGACTGGTTTTGGTGAAGCATTGTGTTATGTTTTTATTGTTTCTACTTTGAGATCACTTACTTCTGTTATACTTAACTGTATATGCGCGAGTAGATCTGTTATTTATGCATGAATATAAGTTGATGATTGAATACATGAGTAAATATTCTCAAGTTATTGCGCATTACATAGATTTGGTTATGTTTTTATACATCTGCGACGAAGTTGATCTGAGGTCTATCTGTTTATGCATTATTTGTGTCTGTGACTAGCCAATCTGATAAGTATTGTTTTGTATTTGCTTGCATATGTTTTTGATCTGTATAAGTTTTGAAATCAACCTGTTTAGGGCCACCACATTACTTTCTTCCTCAGGGTGTGAAAACCTTGTTCCAACACCCTGCCATACTGCTTCAAGTGAGACTTTGATCTGCGCAAGCAGGTCATTGCTGAAAGGGCGAGTAGTTGGAGGGTTTGTTGGTTGTGTGATAAAATTTGAACCTAGGTCAAGACCCCTCAAGTCAAAAAATGGTTTTTTTGCCAGGACTGGGATCATTTTGAGGGATATTTGATGTTGTGGCACCCTACACAGAATGAATTTCAAGATTGGTTGGATAGAAAGATCATTGAATTTGCGATCCAAGAGAATCGAAGTTATAAGATATCAGTTGAAAAGTGGGTTCAGAAGTACATCTATACAAAAGTTAATGAGATATATTTTGTTCCTTTGCAACTAAGCTACATGAGTGGTTGTTGCGATTGAATGAATTCAATACCTACACAAAGAACGATGTAGTCACTGAGTGGACTCCTGAATTGATTAAGCAATTAGAAAAGACAAACAATAAGATCCCCCGCACGATAGATCATTGGATCGATCATGTCTTGGGAGGATTTGTGTCTGAATTTTTGATTGATAATTTTGTGTCATACTCTGAAGCAGAAATAATATTTTTCAAGGGTCCTAGAGGTAAGTTCCTATGCTCATTGAAGTTATTGCTGAAGATCCCGAAGAGGCCCGACTACACGCAATGGAAGAATTTACCGTGTAGACCCTGAAAATGGATTTATTTATAGCCCTCTCAAGCGTAGATATGATAGTGATGGTGAACCAGAAACTAGTAGATCTAGTGAATCTATGCACTCTGAAGAAGAAGAAGTCTCCCGAGAAGAATTTTCATCAAATCATAACAATCAAAGAGTTTTGACCATATTTCAAATCCCATCCACTCCACTTCTAAACTCATCTCACAAAGTGTCCACTGCACCACGCAGTCCATCTCCACCCCCACCTCTGCCTTCCCCAGGCGCATATATGGTTGCATGGATGAAGCTACCTACTTTCAGAGGTATTGGGAATGAAGATACTGAGAACTTTTGGTTTGTGATTAATGTTGTATGGAGATCTCAACAGGTTAATAATGATGATATTAAGAAAGTGCGATTAGCCACTGATTTCCAAGATCGCGCATGGATTGGTATATTATATATGTCCAATGAAATCCTAATTCCACTCTGGATGAGGTGAAATATTCCCTAAAATAGTAATTTAAGAAACCTAAGTCATATGCACAGTTGGTTATAGAAATGAAAGAGATTCACCAGGAGGTAAATGAATCTATGTGTGAGGCAGATCGGAGGCTGAAGTGCACTATTAAATATGGTGGATTCACTCTCAATGAAACCCAACACAAGGAGTGGTTTATTGATATGCTTCTCCCACATCTAAACCAGCCCTTGGGTCAACAGAAGGTTGCCACATAGGATGAGGTTGTGGAGATTGCGATGAAATTAGAAGCTACCCCAACACTTGTTGTTCTTGGAACTCAATAGATTCAGAGTCAGTTGGAAGCAATGCATATGGAGATTCAAAATATGCGCAAAGATAAGGGCAAGGCGGTATGTGCAGAGGTATGGTGCATAAAATGTAAATATTCTGGGCACCATAAGGATCAATGTCTCGTTTTCAATAATGATCTCAATGTTGAAGGACCTAGCTTGCTGAAGAGCACAACTGGGAAAATATGGTGCATGATCTGTCAAGTTGCGGGTTTGCATGAAACACACTTTTGTCCAAGGGTTAGAAAATATCAACCTGAGTTGAAGCAGTTGTTTTTTAGATTATGTTTTTCACTAGGAAATGATGATAAACACTATCAAACTTATGATATGATGTTGGAAAAAGCTAAAATATATAGAATGCAGGCCGAACCTACCTCACCAACATCCCCTTTTGGGCGCGGTGGATTTTAGAACAGAGGAAGAGGAAGAGGAGTTGGATTAGCTAGTTGAGGAAGGGGGCCGGTTATTTTCTACAACTACAGAAATGTTGGTCACTATGTGTGTGACTGTCCAAATCTGACGTGACAATTATGTAGGTATTGTAGACAATTTTACCATGCAATAGAATATTGCCATGTTTTGATTTATAAGGTGCAGGAGAAAAAGATGCAGACTTTGACACAGAATCGTCAGATGGTCAGAGCAAAAACCCATGAGGAATATTCTAGCATGAATGTGGTCACTAGGAGCGATGTAGCCACTAATGAGGATAAGGGAGATAATTTGGATACTGACCTTTGGATTCGTAAGGCACTTGAGAAAAGAGATGGATATTCCTTACAATGTGCAAAAGAGGCTTTTGTTGAAGCACGAAAGGATTTTTCAGAAGGAAGCACATCGACATTGGGTATACGAATGGAGGGAGGGGTAGATGAAGAAATAAAGACATTTTTACATGCTTGCATTAAGTTACTGTGCAACAAAAAGGCAGTAGAGAACCTTCAGGCTTTGATAGATAACTACACAGAAAAGTAACAGCCGCTGGTAGAACATAAAGATATCAACAAAATCTATAAGAATAAGAAGAGGACAGGGTGAGATATGCATATGACCATGAATATCGGTGCTTATGAGATGGATCAGATTATTTTAGATCTAGAGTTCGATGAAAATGTCCTACCTAAGAAAACTAGACAGTGCATGGGATAACCCAAGTTGGAATGGTCTACCATTCAACTGTGCATGGAAAATCCACGGAAAATCATTCCATTAGGAAGGTTTTCATAGGTTTTAGTCAGTATTTAAGGTGTTAAGGTACTTTCAAATTTCGAAGTTATACAAATTGTGGATGATATAGATCCTTATCTTGCGTTGTTAGGATTATAATGGGCTATTGATATCGATGGTTTCATAAACCTAAAGAAAATAAGAATGGAGTTTGAATGTAATGGAACTAGAGTCATAATTCCCCTAGATCCCACATAAGGAGTGAGATACACAGGCCTGTGCATGTTCATGATGATATTGACTAGATCTATAAGAGGACCCTACGTGAGGAAGATTTGATCAACCCAACGGTTGATGGAAATATTAATTGGGAAAAGGGAAACTCTTATTTCTTTGATTCTGATGAACAACTGGAAAAATGGAAGAACTGATTACATGAAGTATCTGCGTTGCATTGTAATCAAGTGACCAGATCTCTTCGATGTATAACATCTAAGGTACGTGAATTACCGCATTATGATGGTTTAACTGATGTAAACATGTTTTCAGGAGATATTGAAAGAATTTTTCCAGAAGGATAGATATTCCATACCCTGGATCTCAGACTACACGCTACTCCAACACAATGGTGGGAGACTCATATAGAAAACATTGGCAATTGGGATGAATGCGTGCGAATGATGAGGTTACATTTTGAATGTCCAACTATCAGGATGGAAGAAGTCTACTATGGAAAGGATGATCCACACAGACAGTTGGCTAAATGGAATGAGGTATGGGGCATAAAACTGAGACCTGAATGGGTCCACATGTTTATTCATACATTGGGGAAGGTACCTATTGATTGGTATCTAGAGACGTAGTTGTGCCGAGGTACTAGTGAATGGTCTGTGCTGATGGGGAGTTTCATTGTAGCATTCAACTTTGAGAGTGGGTTTGACAAGATTGGTAAATAATTGCATAATATTCAAGAAGTTATCTTTGACACAAAAAATCCAATGAGAGAGTGCCCTTCGCCAACATGGGATGTGTAGATGAAGGATATTGTGAATTGTAAAAATCTGACGGTTGAAGAGAATGAAGACGATCAGAGGAATATTTCCACTCCAGAATCTGAGGGACAACATGCAGTTGTTGGGCCCTCGATCACTTCACTAGATGTGAAAAAACCTATAAAGATTCAGTAGGTGAATATTGGATCTGAAGAGAAACCAAGATTGGAAAACATTGGAGACTATTGAGATGATGACATAGTAGGAAAGGTCGTTGAACTACTGACAGAATACGAGGACTTTATCCCTAAAAATTTCTTAGAATTGAAAGGAATAATTGTAGAACTTGGAGTTATGAAGATCATTTTGAAACCTGATGCGTGCTCAGTAAAGTAGCGCCCATATAGATTGAATCCAAAATATAAGTAGAAGGTAAAGGACGATTTGGATAAGAAGGTTGCTGCAGGCATCATAGAACCAATAGAAGAGTATGATTGGGTGAGTCCTATGGTAGTGCAAGGCAAGAAGACAAAAGGAGAGATCATGATCCTTTTAGATCTGCACAAGTTGAATGATGCTTGTGTGCATGATCTATTCCCAACTCCATTCTCTAATGAAATCCTGGACAATTTTGGAGGACAAGAAGCTTACTCATTCACATATGGTTTTTCAGGGTATCATCAGATCAGTATTGTGCCAGAAGATTGCAGTAAGACTAATTTTGCAACTGAATGGGGATATTTCCAGTATACAATCATGCCTTTTCACTTGAAGAGTGCGCCTTCCATCTTCTCTTGCGTAGTAGTAGCTGCTTTCAAGGAGTTTATCCATAAGTTTCTGGAAGTATACTTTGATGATAGGACTATTTTTGTGCTATTAAAAAATCATGTCTCCAATCTGTGCCTAATGTTGGATACTTGTAGAAAGTATCAGATTTCACTGAATTGGAAGAAATGTATATTATGTGTGCCATTCAGGATATTGCTGGGACACATTGTCTGTGAGAAAGGGTTGATGGTAGATCCCGCGAAGATCGCAGTGATAGTTAATCTAGAGATACCTGAGATTGTCAAACAATTGCGCTCAATATTGGGGCACACTGGGTATTATATGTTAGGGTCCTATAATAATAGGATTCATAATTTTTAATTGACTTTGATTAGTCTTGTAATATGTACATACTTTGATTTCTGCAAAAAAATTTCCCATATAAAAAAAAATAAAAAAAAAAATAAAAAAATAAAAAAATTAAGAGGGTAAAAGTCCTAAAAGAAAAATCAAAGGACTTGAAAGAAAAAAATATCAAAAATAAATAAAAAACAAAACATGAAAGTGATGCAAATTGAAATGCCACTATTATTTACTTTTACTGCAAAATAAACATTGTGTGTAGCGTGTTAAAATGTCGCAATCCATGAAGGTTAAACAGCTTAATCTTAACCTGTAATGCTTAAATTTCATGTTGTTAGATAGAGAATAAAGATCTAGACAAATAGTTTAATCTTGGCAGATCCGTATTTAGGTAGAGAATAATAAGGAGCTAAACAACTTAATTTGAGCCCTTGGAAGAAATAATGATAGAATTAGTTAGTTCGTTGTTTTAAAATAAAAATGAACAAGGGTTTGCAAGCTCAAATGCTCCCATGATAATGAAGTAAAAATGCTAGGGTAGCAGATGGGTAGGTACAAGCAGTTTTTACAATCATGGATAAGCAGAAAATTGGTCATTTCATTTACTAACTTCCTTCAAAAATCACCCCCTTGTATAAATATTCCATCCCCTCCATTTTTCATCCTTTCTCCTTCATTTTTCCCTTTTTCCCATTACCATCCATTTTCCTTTGCAAAAATCCCCTTTTCCTAAGTTTAAAACACATTTTACTTAAGAAAAGTAAAAACCCCTTTAACTAATTCCCCTTTTATTCAAAAATACCCAAAAAACCCAAAAATACTTTATCCTAAGTGTAAATGTTAAAATATTATGTTGGGACCCATTATGAAGAAACCTATTTCCAACATCATATTTTACACTATACTTGTGTAGTTTGACATCCCACAAATACATTTCTTTATTAACATTAATTTATGTATTAACTCGCTATATATAACTTTTAGCCCGTATTAATATAATTCATTTATAATATATCCCAACCCATATTTCTAGTTTAACCTATGTTTGATTTCCCCCACGTGTTAAATAAATCTCGCCATCCCATAGGCTAAATTATTAAATCTTGTTAAATATTCATATATAATCCCTGCTAGTTCTAATGTTACACTTACCTGCATCCCATTTTTTAATACATTATCCTCCGCCTATCATAATACACTCCCAAATATGTATTAAAACCTTAGTCTTATACATATTAAAACCTCCCGCTTCGTTGAAGCCCCAAGGCCCACGCCATCAAACCTTACAACTCTATCGCACAATTCGAGCCGTCTGATCATAATCTATCAAATCCGACGGTGGCTGTCCCTTGTCGCACATTCCTTAGTGCGATAGTTAACCTACCCTAAAGCTTGTGATAAGTGAAATTTTCAAGCTTTCTATCCCTTTTACGTGGTAGATTTCCATTGGATCGCACCAATCAAACTAATACATCTTACCACCTTTGAAGCCTGTGAAAACCGCTTGGTGGTTTTTTCCTCCCCCGCGCCCAAACCACCTGCCTGTTTGATATGGCCGCCATTTAATGCATTCACTGTTTGTTTAAAAATGCATATAAACCACCGATTTTCACTCTTTTTACTCTTCTGTTACTGTTTTCACACAGAAGAATCATTGTAGACTGAAACAAACCCTGCTGACTCCATTTTTAAGCCTAAATGAAACATAATTCACCAATTTGATAGCTACAACTACTGTAGAAGTCATCCATGTGCTATAAAGACCAACAAAAGCTTATGAAAGCTTTCTACAACCCCAGAAACCCTCATGCAAAGAAAAATTTCAATTTTCCTGGGTATTATTCTGAAGAATAGACTTATTCATCAATTTAAAAGAGTATTACAGTTAATCAAATCATTTAGGAGCCTTTGAACCTAAATAAAACCCCATTTTCTTCCTAAATAATTTATTCTGTAAACCCTGAAAAATCCTTTCATAGATTCTGAAACCCTGGACTATTAAAAATCATAGATTCAATAAACTGAAGAAGTTTAAGCCATCTATAGACTTGAGAAAGTCTTATGTGACCTTCAAACCCTTTCCTATAGTACTTAGGCATCCTTTTTTCATAAAATTGATGTTTTAATATTGCTTTTATCACAGAGAATTCACTACATGCCCTAGATATCTTTTGCAGAAATTCTAAAGTCTTGTAGTTTCTCTTTTGTTACAAAGATTACAGCTAGTTATTTGAATGAGTTTAAAACCTTTTTGCAGACAATAGATAACCCCTGTTTTATCCAAGTCCTTCTGCAAACTGTTAAAACTTCCATAGGTATTCCAACAAGCCTAAATAATTGTTTCTAAGGTCAAAGAGTATAAAATTGATAGATCAAGCCAAGCAATGGCTTCCAAAAACATTTTAGCAGTCAATCCTCTACAACCCCCTATTGTAGATGTAAAGAGCATTCCCCTGTTTGATAAATTCTTCAAGATTACAGATACAGTGACAGAATTCAACCTTCTTGAGCTCCACTGCCAAAGACAAGAAAAATCCCTAGATCAGGCTGATGAAGTGTTCATCTAGGAATCAAATTTTCCAAAATATGTTGTTCCTCATACTTACCAATGCCCAGAAGTAATTAGACTCTGCAAATCATGCTACTTACATGATGAGAGAACCATAGTAAACCCTAAAAAGAAGTCTTGTTTACTATTACAACAGATTCAATCAATCAAATTCTTTAGATACAGCCTGGACCAAATGAAGTTCCTTTGTCCATTGAATCCCACACTCACTTATACTTGGATCTAGACTTCCCCAAGAGATTCCAGATTTTTCAGACCTGCATGCCTTCTTAGGTGGAAATTCCCAAGCTAAATCCTCCATACTCTTTTGCTAAATTCTCTGAAAGAACAAGACATATTATTTGCATGTTTTCTTTCATTCTTGGCTATTTTACAGATGAACAAGTTGATGTTGCAGTGCTTGGTTTCTTGCCTACTTTTACACCTGGTTATATTCCTGCTACCATTTTTAACTTTTCCCAATACCTTGCTGACAATATCCATGAGAAATTGGTCAAAATGCCTTCTGAAGGTTTTTTTAAGTACTCTTCATTCCTATTTCACATGTTCCTATATTTTCAGTCTGAAAAGTTTAACATAAACCTTAAAAAGCTTGATGTGGAAGGAAATCCACAATCAGTCATCTTTTGGACTTCCTTGATAAGGAAAGATTCAAATGAGTTCACCTATATAGATTTTACAGATTCCTTCATTCATCACATATTCAATTTGCTAAACAACAATGTACAGCCCAAAATCATTAATGAAATCAAGAAGGCCCTACAATTGTTTGAGCACAATAGGACATGTGATTGATACTTGTACCAAAATCACACTGAAATAAGAATTTATGGATCAAGTCTTATCCCTTATAAACTGCTCAAATACCTTCCTATGAGGTTATTTTCCTTGGAATACATAAGGCAGATTCTAAATTCAGATGCAGTCAATTTCTTAATAGTAAAGAAGAAAACATAGTTCAAGTTGAAGAACCAGGTTGGCCCTTTTATCCATAATAATAGAGAGGTAGGTCTAGAGGCAGAAAAACAGTTGCAAGTGTTCAAGTTTAATCCTAGCAGCATGTGGTATTATGATCCCCTTGGTGTTATTAGTAAAATGAGATTTAAATGAAAATTAACTCCATATGTACATGAAAATAAGCCATAGATTGAGAAATTATCAAACCAATATGAATGGTTAGAGAACACATTGGTAGAGGCAAAGAAGCAAAGTGATAATAGTCAAAATTTGCAATCTCCAGCCCAAGAAGACAGAAATGTGAAGAGAAACAAAGAGGAAGGATCATATACAATAGAAACTACAACAAAGACTAAATTCAAATATAGATACAGTAAAAGGACAAATCTAAATCATGCCAATAAAGAAAAGGATACAATAGAGGTGATTGATATAGAAATAGCAGAAAAAGACAATGCACCTCCTACAATAATTGAAGAGAAACAACAACCCACAACTTCAAAGGCACGGCTAATTCAGAAACAACACAGTATAGAAGTTTCTTCATCTATGAAAACATCAGAAAAGGACATGGATATCAAAGAAATATACAAAGAAATTAAGACATAAATTTATTCTCAGTATATGAAACAAACTCCAGGCATTCAGAATAGGCTACTTTCATCCTTTGACTATAGGAATAAAAAGATGCAGATGTCATTTCTCCAACCTACAGTTCAGACTCCTAAATCATCCTTCGATTATAAAAAGATAGAGTTTGAAGTCTCAGTCTAGGATATTCATCCTCTGGATCAAATTGAATTCCATAAGCAGGCAGGAGAGATGATTTATTCTACGATGACCACCAAGGCTATGAGTGCACAAAAATTGCAAAAAAATATGATAAATGTAAGAGATTAGCTCAAATTGGAGAAAGCATCTTCACATGCAAAAGACTCTAGAATACAATCCTTGTAAGAGATAGTGATTGAAGTAGGATATGATCCTCAAAATATAAAAGTTGCAGAGGAATTGATAAAAAATAAAAATGTAGACATTTATGCACTTAAAAAATAATTGAATCTTCCCCCTACAGAACATCCTCAAGGGAAGGAGGTCTTACATGATACCAATAAGACAAATGAGATGATGAATCTCATGTTACAGTTTACTACTCAGATAAAGGAAATGGAAATTGAAATGGACAAGTTGGTCCAAGAGAAAGAAACCAACAAAGAACCAGTCCCAGTCACAGTGATTCCTATAGTTACAACAATTTTACCTTCCACTTTGGCAGAAACACTGGCTCCTAATGTCCCAATGACCACAACACTTCTAGTGACTTCATCTACAACTTTAGCCACATAATCTTCAACAACATCAGCACAACACTCAGATGAAGCAAGCGAGTTAGTAAAGACCATGAAAGATATGTCTATTCAGACCAATGAGATAAAAAAACTAAAAGGACAACTCAAAAATATTGAAGATGCTAAGAAACTTGCTCAAATAAATGCTAAGAATGAAGAACAAAAATCCAACAGATTGGATGAGCAACTGAAAAAGTTAGAAAAAGAACTCACATTGAAGGAACTAATGGCACATGTCAAGTAGCAGTTATGGTCCAATATCATTGAAGCAGTCAATGATATTTGGTCATCCATACAGGTCATATATGAGCATAAAGACACAATGAAATCAACAAGAGAAGCAATCCAGAAGATCAAAGAAGAGCTTGGTAAGAAACCTAAAGAAGCTCTAGAAATCATCACGTTTCTTAATTCTAAAAATAGACAAGAGCTAGAAGAGATTGGAATTAATGACAGAACAAAGACCATCCTAGAATTTAGGAAGGTAATCTCTATGAAGAATTTGATGACACAGTTGGAAGAAAAATGACAGAACATGGATATTTCTATCACAAGTTTCATGATCAAGTTTTATGTTCTCAGACAAAAAGGCCTTCCCAATCCTCTAGTGATTAATGATAGATTAATGAAGTAGGATGATTATGATAAAAAGATAAGAGAGTTTGTAAGGGAACAAGTGAACAATTCAACCTTGCAGAGAATCCCAATAGGGAAGTTTCTCTACAAGAATTTTGAGAATTTGTTTTACTTACAACATGAAGTAAAACACTTATTTGTGAACAAACCAACATTCTCAAAGTATACTAAAGCTGATGAAAATTTCAGAAGGATGATGAAGAGAAAACTGCCAGAGGCATAATTCTGGGAAAAATTGACTGATTTATTGTGAAATCAAATTGCATTAAGCACAGAGCAGTGAAAGTAAAAAATAGAGCTGGTCGTTTTTACATCATCATTTATAGTTTTACACTGAAAGAGTATCATGATAAAGAGAATCAGATGAAAGAGTGTTAGTTCCAAATCAAAATTTGAAAGTGAATCAACAATTACAAAGAAAATATGAATCTACCATCGTGAAAGACACCTCACTGTCCAACTGCAGCTTCATTGAACAACAAAGAGATAAACCAGTAACAAAATCAAGACAAAAAACCATTTATTTCAATAAAAAAGGGACATCTAGCATTAGTTAGAAAGATGTCACGATATTCTTGCATGAAGATATTTGTTTTCCATGAATAATTCCTAAGTTTATTCTAGGATATTTTGTATGAATTTTTGTATAAATACTTCTTATTTAGAAGTATTGAGGGTGGATGAATTTCTGAACATTTTTGTAGTTGTACTATTTTGAACCTAAGGGTTTTTGTACCAATTTCAAGTCAACAGACTAGATTAAAGCAATAAAGCATCGTATTACAAGATTCATGTGTTGGGCCACTACTATGAAGTATTTTCACTTGTTACATTTTCAATTTCTTATGTTTTCCATCAATACTTGAATGTGTTATAAATCTAAATGATAAATTAGGAATTGCTATTTCAAACTATGTTAAAAGCTCTCTGTTTTGACTGATTATCATTTATATGTTTTCCACTGATATATAGATTAGAGAACCCTTAATTGCTCCCTAGTTTCGATTTACCTCTGCCTTTTCACTCATAATTCGGATTTAAGAACCCTCAATTGCTCTTTTATCCTGATCAAAACTATTTCACCATCAACCTTGAAGATCTAAAGTGACTCAACTATCTTGCCCTGTAAACATTTCCCTTTAGAAATTGATCTTGATATGACTGCTTGACACATTGAATCCATTATCTCAATGGGATACAAATCTACATATATCCATCTAAGTAAGTGATTTCACTACCAAATCAAATCAAAATCCAAAACTAATTTACCCACATAACTAGCCTAAAATCAAATATAATCAACAAAGATAAATCATATAGAGAGAGCCCTCTCTGAGCATTAGGAAGGCTAGATCCTAAGGCTTAAAAGTAGGTTTGTGGTTACCTCTAATATTATTTAAAACTAAAATAAAAAATCTCACAACTTTTGAGAATTATTGGAGTGATAACAAACAGATGAATCCACTGGGGAACTAACCGATCCTCAGTTTCTAAATATATCATAAAGGAAATATTTTCAATTATCTTTTCACCCTAAGATTGTTTTAAAGAGTTGTGAGTATATTTTCATAAAAATTATAATTTTGGCTTCCAGAAGAGTTTACTATACTAGGTCCAATCCAGATCCATAACCTACTGTCATAGTAGATAATCTTGACAGAATTGGAAAGAAAAATAAAAGCATAGAAGATTTGGGTAAAAATATTTCATTGGTTAAAGAAAATTCTCTTCCAAATAAATTATCAAGTTTACAAGAATTTTAATTTGATTTTAATTTTGAACAATATTTGTTTAGAACTAAATCAGAAAGTGACTTACATAATACTGTAATAGATCCTGATTTCATTTCATTCATTGAAACTAAGAAGGAAATTGTTTCAGTTGATTCTGATCAAAATATTTTTGAATTGTATGATAAACTTGATGCCATGACTGCAACTTTGATTAAAGAATTTGATGGAGCTTATTTACAACATTCAGTTGAATTAACTGCTTTATCAGCCTATACCCCTAAGCCTTCTACCATTCATTTAGATACCAATATTTTAGAATCTGTAGGTTCATCCTTGTTCACTACCACTTCATCCATTATTTCCACCACACTTCATTCCACAGATTCATTTTTTCCTAAGCAACCATTTCAACCTAAAATTTTATTTCCATCTTCCACCACCACAAGTTCAACCCCTAGAATTACTGCTACATTTTCCAATACATCGTTCTCATTTCCAAGAACCTCTTCTAGCATCCCAACTTCATCTTCTAGTATCTCAACCACATTTTCAAGTACATATTCTTATATTTGAATCTCATATACAAGTTCTTTAACTACATCAGCAAGTACTTCTAGTTCTTCACCAAGTACTTCAAACTTACCTCCTAGCCAAGCTAGAATCCAAGCCATGGCTGCCAGATATGCTCCCTTGGTCCTACCAGCACAGTTACATAACATGCCCTAGGATTATCAAAGAAAAATACCTAAATTTGATGGAACCACTCATTACACTGCACAAAATCATGTTAATAATATGAAAAACTATTTTTAACTGTATGAACTTGATGATGATGATGTCAAAATGAGACTTTTTGCTCAAATTTTAACCGGTGATGTGAAAAAGTGGTTTAAAGGTTTTAATGCTGGTAGTATTGCTGATTTGGCAGTTTTTCATAGAATGTTTCTTAATAGATGGGAGAAGAAAAAATATCCACTACAAATTTTATCTGAATTTGAAAGCATAAAATGAGCACCAAATGAAACAATCCAAGATTATTGTACTAAATATAACAGTATTTACAATGCAATTCCTGCTAGTATTAAACCTCCTCCAGACTCTACCCTTATCAAATTCCCTGATGGATTTGGTACATATATGGCTTACCAATTGAGAGAGAGAAATCTAGAAACCTTATAGCAGATGCAAAGTAATGCAGTTAGTGTAGAGGCAAACTTTTTAGCAAAGAAAGCTATATTAAGAAATGAAAGGAGAGTGACAATAAAAGAGGAAACATCAACTTCAGATTTGAAAATAGATAAATTTGCAAAAGCATTAAAGAGAATTATGGATAGGTTAGATAATATGGAAAGGAAGTCACAGTGGGATAACCAACAACAAGGACCTCAAATTAGAAATCCCAATTTCAGGAAAAACACCAACACTGGAAAATCTAGAGAATCACCACTTGACCAAACAATAAGGCCACCTTTCCAAGAGAACTATGCTGAAATTTCTCAACAAAACAAATATGATGAAGACACCAAGATCAATCTAATGGGAATTAATGATGATAACACCATTTTTCTTACAAAATAATAACAGGAGTTATGTGAATTACAACTACTACAACTAGATTCTGGCGAGTCTTTTGATTACAAGCAAGGTTATGAGTTTGCAATTAATGAAGTGCATAAGTAATATAACCTTAGAAGCAGGAAAAATGTAGATCCTTCTACTAAGAAAACTGCTCAAAATCAAACAAAGAAGACAGTAGAGGCTTCTACCACTAAATTTCTGCAGATCCTCCCTAGGGAAACCCAACAAAACTCTAGTTCAACTCAGAAAATTTCAAGTCCCAAAATTTTACCTAGTCCTAAAATTGTTGACATCACAGATGCTGCTGTTCAAACATCATCAGATCCTAAAAAATTTGTTGCTCCCAAGACAAAAAATTCTGTTAAAACAACAATTTTATATCCAAAAACATCTATTGCTGATCCAAAATCAGCTGATCCTAAAGAAACCACTTCTAAAATAGCTGCTGAAACCACAAAATCTGCCAAAACTTTCACTGCATCTCAAACTATCCTTGAAAAGAAAATTAAAAGAATTAAAAAAGTGGAAATACAAACCGAAAATAAAAAACCAACTGTAGAAAAAGAAGATAAACCCACCCAAACTACAATCACAAAATAATAAATAATTCAGCTAGGAAAATCACAAGCACCATTTAACATCCAAGCTGAAATTGCCAAATTAAAGATACCAATTAATTTGAAAGAGTTGGTAAAACATGACCTATACAAAACACATATCACTAAGACGTTAAATATGAATGGTGGAGAAGATTCAGTTAATTTTAGTGATGATCAACTAGAACTAATCTTTGGTCCTGATGTTAATGGAAAACACTAAGAGGGAGGAGTTCCTCCTTTCTACATTAGCTTAACTGTTCATGATCATATTTTACATAATGCAATGCTAGATTTGGGGGCTTCACACAATTTAATTCCAAAAGCAATAATGGAAACCTTGAATTTAGACATCACCAGACCTTATAAAGATCTCTTCTCATTTGATTCAAGTAACATGAAATGTTTAGGCTTGATAAAGTATTTATGTGTTACCTTAGTTCAATACTCTGGAAAAAGCATAGTCATGGATGTTTTAGTAGCTGACATCCCTCCTAAATATGGAATTATGTTATCTCGCTCATGGGGAGCTAAACTGTAGGTATCTCTACAATTAGATATGTCTTATGCTACAATATCAGTTTTTGGCCAACCCAAGAAACTTTACAGAGAGACATTAATGATACATGGTTATTAGTGTAGAAAGACCTTGAAACCATCCTATTTACTCTACAACTACTAATATGGACTCATTCATTTTATGTAATTATGAAACTGAAATTGAGAACAACACTGACCTAAAACAGAAAAAGAAAGCACCAGATAGTGACAACATTTTTCATGAATCAATGTGGCACCTAGATTTTGATGGATCAGTTAACAAATTAGGAGCATGATCAAGAGTTTGGATACATAACATGGAAAACAATCATGCAGAAGGTCATGCTTTTAGATTAAATTTCAAATGTACAAACAACATGGCTAAATATGAAGCTCTTATTTTAGGGTTGTAGATTGTTAGAAATTTAGGAGCCAAAAGAGTGTCAATCATGGGAGACTCCATGTTAATTCTGAAACAGATAAGAGGAGAATATTCTGTATATAATACAAGATTAAGCCAATATAGAGAAACTATTTTAGATCTGATTAATGAATTTCTTGAATGTGACTTTGCTGCAATTCCTAGAAAACAGAATATAGAGGCACACAGTCTAGCAACTTTTGCTAGCACCTGCAATTTTCCTTTTCAACCAAATCATAAATATACAGCAGAATTTAAACATGACCATACAATACCAGATAATCTAAAATATTGGCAAATATTCTCACAGGATGAACATATTTATCAATTCATGAATACTGAAGGAGAATTTCGGAATTGTAACATAGACACAAATTGTATAGAATATCAAACCATATATAGTGAGATTGATATAGATTCTGTAGATGTAAATAACTTAGATTTTACTAAACCCACTAAATTTACTCAAGTAGAAATAGAAAATTTAGAGAAAGTAGAGATTGAAGAATTAGCAGATGATGATTCTGATATTTTAAACTTTAAGAACAACTTTTTACCTAAGGGATTAGCCCCTTTAGAAGATATTTTTGATTCTAATGATGTTACCAGAAAACCTAAGATGGAACCATTAAGATCTGACATTGAAGAGTGCAATATAGGAACATAATTAAACCCTAAGATGATAAAACTTTCAAAAGCCTTACCTCAAGAAGAAAAATTCAAATACATAGTTATGTTTAAGGAATTTTAGGATGTATTTGCATGGATTTATGAGCACTTAAAATCCTATGACACTAGCATAATACAACACAAAATACCCACAAAAGAAGATAAAAAACCTTTCAAACATAAGCTTAGAAGAATCAATCCAGTTTTGATGCCTTTAATTGAAAAAGAGATTAAGAGAATGTATGAAGGCCAAATAATTGCACCAATTAGATATTCTGACTGGGTTTCAAACCTAGTTCCCGCTAGGAAGAAGACAAGGTAGATCAGACTATGTGTTGATTTCTGGAATTTAAATTAAGTGTCCTTAAAAGACAACTACCCTCTCCCCAAGATGGATCACATTTTACAGAGGGTTTTTGGTTCTTCTATAATTTCATTACTTGATGGACTCTTTGGATATAGCTAGATTTTAGTTCAACCATACGACCAACCTAAAACTACTTTTACTACTCCTTGGGGTACTTTCATGTATGTAAAAATGCCTTTTGGATTAATGAATGCAGGAGCCAATTTTCAAAGAGCTATGGATATAGATTTTGCTAAGGAAATTCATGATTTTATTGCAATCTATCTAGATGATATTATTGTGTTTTCAAAGACTGACAATGAACATCTAGATCACCTCAGACAAATGTTTATCAAATGCAGGAAATTTGGCATTTCTTTAAATCCTAAAAAGACTCTATTTGGACTGGACCAGGGTAAATTGTTAGGACATATCATATCTAAAGAGGGAATTAGGATAGACCTAGCTAGAATAGAAGCCATTCTGAATATTAGTCATCCTAGGAATATTAAAGAGTTGCAAGCTTTCTTAGGTAAAATCTATTTTCTTAGAAGATTCATTTCAAACATACCTAAAATAATTAGAGAAATTAATAACATGTTGAAAAAAGAATCAGTACTTAAATGGAATGTGGAGGCCAAACAATCATTTGAATTAATAAAACAAGCCTTAACAAAAACACCAGTCTTAATAAGTCATGATTTCAAAAAATATTTCATTATTTTTTCCTTCGCTTCAGAACATACTATTGCTGCAGTCTTATTTCAGAAAAATGATCAGGGTTATGAGCAACCCATTTCTTTTTTCAGTAAATCACTTAGAGATGCCACTTTAATGTATAATATAATGGAAAAGTAGGCACCAGCTTTAGTGAAAGCTATCAAAGACTTTAGAGTGTACATCCTGTATTCACATATCATTGCTTATGTTCCAAATTCAGTTGTGAAGGACATCTTAACTCAGAATGGGCCTGATGGTAAAAGAGGTAAATGGATTGCCACCATTTTGGAATATGACATAGAAATTAAGCCCACCAAACTCATTAAAGGTCAAGTTTTAGCCAAAGTCATGGCTAGATCAAATTTTCATTATTTAGATATTAATTTTATTTCCCAAATAGATGATCAAGAAGAGATGGAAACTCCAGAGATCAGTGAAGCCTTTTTAGACTCACCATGGTATGCAGATATTATATTTGTATTACTAAATTTACAAGCTCCTCCTGGATTATCAAGAACTAAAGCTAGATTTTTATAGTTAAAGGCAATGAATTTTTGTATCATAGACAATGCACTGTTTTGGAAAGATCATGGTGGCATTTTATTGAATTGTTTTCTTAAAGAAGAAGCTGATAAAGTTTTGGAAGAGTTTCATGCAGGTGACTGTGGAGGACATATTTATTGGAATTATACTGCTGATAAAATCTTGAGAGCTGGTTTTTACTGGCCTACACTATTTGCAGATGTGAAAAAGTATGTGACCTCCTATCACAAGTGCCAAATCTTTGAAGGAAAGAAAAAGTTGCTACCTTTACCCCTTAAAACCATCTCCACAGAAATGCCTTTTCAGCAATGGTGTCTTGGCTTCATTGGTGAAATTAACCCTCCATCCTCAGCTTAGCACAAGTGGATTTTGATAGCCACAGACTATTTCACTAAGTGGATAGAATCCATACCTTCTAGGTAAGCCACTCATACTGTCATAATCTCATTGTTAGAAAACAACATACTCTAAAGATTTGGATGCCCCCAAAATATCATCACTGATAATGTAGCTACATTCAAGTCAAAAAAGATGATTGAATTCTGTAATAAATACCACATTACCCTTGGCCATTTCACTGCTTATTACCCTCAAGGTAATGGCCTTGTTGAATCCTCCAATAAAAGCCTTGTGAATATCATCAAGAAACTACTAGAAGACAATAAGAAAACCTAGAAAAAAAGGTTAGTGAATGCCTTATGGGTAGATAGACTTACCACAAATAAATCTATTGGTACATCCCTTTAACAACTTGTTTATGGAATGGATGTTGTTTTTCCATCTTCTTTAGGAGTACCAGTAATGAAGATAATCCAAGAACTACAGGTAGAAACCAATGATATCCAGAGAAGAATAAACCAAACCATACACTTGTAGAAAACCAGGGAAGATGTCTATCTCAAGTCTCAAGTTGTTCAAGAAAAGATTAAAAATATATTTGACAAGAAGACTAAGGAAGATGACTTTTATATAGGTGACAAAGTTCTAAAGTGGGATTCCAGGAGAGAAGAGAAAGGTAAGCATGGGAAATTTTATTTCTTATGGAAAGGCCCTTATGTTATTTATGGTTACAGAGGTAACAATGCAGTCTTTTTGAAGAATTTGGATGGATCAGATCTTCCAAGTGGACCTATCATTGGTAGAATGCTGAAGCATTACTATACCCCAGAATAACAGTAGTTCACTTTGTTTACTTTACTCATTTTACATAACATTGCAGATTTTAGATTGGATTGGATGTTTTTCTAGAAAAGTTGAAGCTCGGAGAGAAGGCCCTAAGCTTTGAAGGATAAAATATCATAAGTATGAATAATGCAGAGCTCATAAAATAGTTCCAAGGCCAACACAGTAAAAATTCAAAGGCTACTAGTCTCAAAGCTCTTGACGTTTCACCAGGAAATTCCATCCCCATGTGGAGCCATTATTAGGGTCCTATAATAATGGGATTCCTAATTTTGAATTGAATTTGATTATTCTTGTAATATGTACATAATTTTCTTTCTGCAAATTGTTTTCCCATATCAGAAAAATAAAAAAAATGTAAAGAGGGTAAAAGTCCTAAAAGAAAAATCAAAGGGCTTGAAAGAAAAAAATATAAAAAAGAAATAAAAAATAAAACATGAAAGTGATGCAAATTCAAATGCCACTACTATTTAATTTTACTGCAAAATAAACATTGTGTGCAACTTGTTAAAATGATACAACCCATGAAGGTTAAACAACTTAATCTTAACCTCTCATGCTTTAAATTTCATGTTGTTAGATAGAGAATAAAGATCTAGCCAAACAATTTAATTTTGGCATATCAGTAGTTAGGTAGAGAATAATAAGGAGCTCAACATCTTAATCTGAGCCCTTGGAAGAAATAATGATATAATTAGTTAGTTTTCTGTTTTAAGAGAAAAATGAACAAGGGTTTGCAAGCTCAAATGCACCCATGATAATGAAGTAAAAATATTAGGGTAGCAGATGGGTAGGTACAAGTAGTTTTTACAATCATGGATAAGCATAAAATTGTTCATTTCATTTAATAACTTTCTTCAAAAATCATCCCCTTGTATAAATATTCCATCCCCTCCATTTTTCATTCTTTCCCCTTCATTTTTCCCTTTTTCCCATTATCATCCATTTTCCTTTGCAAAAACCCTTTAACTAATTCCCCTTTTATTCAAAAATACCCAAAAAACCCAAAAATACTTTATCCTAAGTGTAAATGTTAAATTATTATGTTGGGACCCATTATGAAGAAATTTATTTCCAACATCAGATTTTACACTATACTTAGTGTATTTTGACATCCCGCAAAAACATTTATTTATTAACATTAATTTATGTATTAAATACCTATATATACCTTTTATCCTGTATTAATATAATTCATTTATAATATATCTCAAATCATATTTCTAGTTTAACATATGTTTTATTTCCCCCACGTGCTATATAAATCTCGCCATCCCATAGGTTAAATTATTAAATCATGTTAATTATTCGAATATAATCCCTGCCAGTTCTAATGTTACACTTACCTGCATCCCATTTGTTAATACATTATCCTTTGCCTATCATAATACACTCCCAACTATGTATTAAAACCTTAGTCTTAATACATGTTAAAACCTCCCGCTTCGTTGAAACCCGTGCCCCACGCCATCAAACCTTACAACTCTATCGCACAATCTGAGCCATCCAATCATAATCTATCAAACTTGACGGCGGTTATCCCTTGTCGCACATTCCTTAGCGTGATAGTTAACCTACCCTAAAGCTTGTGATAAGCATTTTTTTCGGGCTCTCTATCCCTTCTACGTGGTACATTTCCAGTGGATCGCACCAAACAAACAAATACAACTTACCACCTTTGAAGCTTGCGAAAACCGCTTGGTGGTTTTTTCATCCCCCACACCAAAATCACATGCCTGTTTGATATGACCACCATTTAATGCATTCATTGTTTGTTTAAAAATGAATATAAATTGCCCATTTGCACTCTTTTTACTCTTACGTTAACGTTTTCATGCAGAAGAAGAATTGCAGACTGAAACAAACACTATTGAATCTGTTTTTAAGCCTAAATGAAACAGAATTCACCAATTTGATTGCTACAACTGATACATAAGTCATCCAAGTGCTATAAAGACCAACAAAAGCTTTTGAAAGCTTTCTACAACCCCAGAAACCCTCCTGCAAAGAAAAACTTCAATTTTCCAAGGTATTCTTCAGAAGAACAGACTTATTCATCAATCTAAAAGAGTCTTACAGTTAATCAAATCAATTAGGACCCTTTGAACCTAAAGAAACCCCATTTTCTTCCTAAATCATTTATTCTATAAACCCTAAACAATCCTTTCATAGATTCTGAAACCCTGGACTATTAAAAATCACAGATTGAATAAACTAAAGAATTTTAAGCCATCTACAGACCTGAGAAAGCCTTCTGTGACCTTCAAACCCTTTCCTACAGTACTTAGGCATCCTTTTTGCATAAAATTGATGTCTTAATATTGTTTTTATCACAGGGAATGCACTACATGCCCTAGATATCTTTTGCAGAAATTCTAAAGTCTTGTAGTTTCTCTTTTGTTACAGAGATTACAGATTTTTATTTGAATGAGTTTAAAACATTTTTTCACACAATATATAACCCCTGTGTTATCCAAGTCCTTCTGTAAATTGTTAAAACTTCCATAGGTATTCCTACAAGCCTAAATCATTGTTTCTAAGGTAAAATAGCATAAAATTGATAGATCAAGCCAAGCAATGGCTTCCAAAAACATTCTAGCAGTAAATCCTATACAACCCCCTATTGTAGATGTAGAGGACATTCCCCTGGCTGATACAGACTTTAAGATTACAGATATAGTAATAGAATTCAACCTTCTTGAGCTCCACTACTGGAGCCAAGAAAAATCCCTAGATCAGGCTGATGAAGTGTTCATTTGGGAATCAAATTTTCCAAAATATGTTGTTCCTCATACTTACCAATGCCCATAAGTAATCAGACTCTTCCAATCATGATACTTCCTTGATCAAAGAGCCATAGTAAACCCTAAAAAAGAAGTCTTTTTACTATTACAGCAGATTCAATCAATCAAATGCTTCAGATACAGTCTGGACCAAATGAAGTTCCTTTGTCCATTGAAGCCCTCACTGACTTATACTTGGATCTGGACTTCCCCAAGAGGTTCCAGATTTTTCAAACCTTCATGCCTTCTTATGTGGAAATTCCCAAGATAAATCGTCCATAATCTTCTGCTAAATTCTTTGAAAGGACAAGACATATTATTTCCATGTTGTCTTTCATTCTTGGATATTTTACAGATGAACATGTTGATGTTGCAGTGCTTGGTTTCTTGTCTAATTTTACACCTGGTCAGCCTCCTGCTACCATTTTTAACTTTGCCCAATACCTTGCTAACAATATCCATGAGAAATTTTTCAAAATGCCTTCTGAAGGTGTTTTTAAGTAATCTTCATTCCTATTTCACATGTTCCTATATTTTTAGTCTAAAAAGTTTAATATAAGCCTTCAGAAGCTTGATGTGGAAGGAAATCCACAATCAGTCATCTTTTGGACTTCCTCGATAAGGAAAGATTCAAATGAGTTCACCTATACATATTTTACAGATTCATTCATTCATCCCATAGTCAATTCTCTAAACAACAGTGTACAACCCATAATCAGTAATGAAATCAAGAAGGTCATACAGTTGTATGAGTACAATAGGACAGGTGATTGGTACTTGTACCAAAATCACACTGAAATAAGAATTTATGGATCAAGTCTTATCCCTTATAAACTGCCCAAATACCTCCCTATGAGGTTATTTGCTTTGGAATACATAAGGCAGATTATAAATACAGATGAAGTAAATTTATTAAGCAAAGAAGAAAACAAATTTCATGTTGAAGAGCCAGGTTGGCCCTTTCATCTGTAATAATAGAGAGGCAGGTCCAGAGGCCAAAAAATAGTTGCAAGAGTTCAAGTTTAATCATAGTTTCATGTGGTATTATAATATCCTTGGTGCTATTAGTAAAATGAGAGTTAAATGAAAATTAACTCCATATGTACATGAAAAGAAGCCAGAGATTGAGAAATTCTCAAAGCAATCTGAATGGTTAGAGAACACATTGGTAGAGGCAGAGAAGCAAAGTGATACTAGTCAAAATTTTCAAACTCCAGCCCAAGAAGATAGAAATGTGAAGAGAAACAGAGAGGAAGGATCATATACAATAGAAAATACAACAGAGACTAATTTCAAATTGAGATACAGTAAAAATCCAAAGCTAAATCCTGCCAATAAAGAAAATGAGACAATAGAGGTGATTGATACAGTAATAGCAGAAAAAGACAATGCACCTCCTACAATAATTGAAGAGAAACAACAACCCACAACTTCAAAGACAACTAATTTAGGAAAAACACAGTATAGAAGTTTCTTCATCTAAGAAAACAACTGAAAATGGCATGGATATCACAGAATTGTACAAAGAAATTAAATCTAGATATGAAGAAATTAAGACAGAAATATCTTCTTAGTATCTGAAACAAACTCCAAGCATTTAGAATAGGCTACTTTCAACCTTTTACTATAATAATAAAAAGATGCAGATGTCATTTCTCCAAACTATAGTTCAGACTCCTAAATCATCCTCATACTATAAAAAGATAAAGTTCGAAGTCCCAGTCCAGGATATTCATCCTCTGGATAAAATTGAATTCCATAAGCAGGCAGGAGAGATGATTTATTCTACAATGACCACCAAGGCTATGAGTGCACAAAAACTGCAAAACACTCTGATAAATGTAAGAGATCAGTTCAAATTGGAGAAAGGATCTTCACATGCAAAATACACTAGAATCAAATCATTGGAAGAGCTAGTGATTGAAGTAGGATATGATCCCCAAAATAAAAAAGCTGTAGAGGAATTGATCAAAAATAAAAATGCAGACATTGTTGCACTTAAAAAACAATTGAAGCTGCCCCCTACAGAACATCCTCAAGCCAAGGAGGTCTTACAAGATACCAATCAGAAAGATGGGATGATGAATCTCATTTTATAGTTAATGGCTCAGATAAAGGAAATGGAAATTTAAATGGAAAGGTCCGTCCAGGAGAAAGAAACCAACAAAGAACCAGTCCCAGTCACAGTGATTCCTATAGTTACAATAGTTGTACCTTCCACTTTGGCAGAATCAATGGCTCCTAATGTCCCAATGGCCACAATGCTTCCAGTCACTTCATCTACAACTCCAGCTATAGAATCTTCAACAACAACAACACAACGCTCATATGAATCAAATAAGTTAGTAAAGGCCATGCAAGATATGTCTATTGAGACCAACGAGATAAACAGACTAAAAGAACAGCTCAAACATCTTGAATATGCTAAGAAACTTGCTCAAATAAATGCTAAGAATGAAGAAAAAAAAGCCAATAGATTGAATGAGCAACTAAAAAAGTTAGAAAAAGAACTCACACTAAGCGAACCAATGGCACATGTCACGAAATAGTTAAGGTCAAAAATCATTGAAGCAATCAATGGCATTTTTCCATCCATACAGGTCATATATGAGCAGAAAGACTTAATGAAATCAGCAAGAGAAGCAATCTAGAAGATCAAAGAAGAGCTTGGTAAGAAACCTAAAGAAGCTCTAGAAATCATAAAGTTTCTTAATTCTAAAAATAGAAAAGACCTAGAAGAGATTGGAATTAGTGATAGAACAGAGACGATCCTAGAAGTTAGGAGGGTAATCTCTAAGAAGAATTTGATGACACAGTTGGAAGAAAAATGCCAGAACATGGAGATTTCTCTCACAAAGTTCATGATTAAGTTTGATGTTCTCAGGAAAAAAAGCCTTCCCAATCCTCTAGTGATTAATGATAGATTAATGAAGCAGGATGATTATGATAAAAATATAAGAGAGTTTGCAAGGGAACAAGTGAACAATTCAGCCTTGCAGGGAATCCCAACAGGGAAGGTGCTCTACAATAATTTTGAGTATTGGTTTTAATTATAGCATGCAGTAAAACACTTATTTGTGAACAAACCAACATTATCAAAGTATACTAAAGCTGATGAAAACTTTAGAAGGATGATGAATATAAAACTTCCAGAGGCATAATTTTGGGAAAAATTGACTAATCTACTGTGAAATCAAATTGTAGTAAGCACAGAGCAGTGAAAGTAAAAACAGAGCTGGTTTTTTTTACATCAACATTTACAATTTTACAGTGAAAGATTATCAGGATAAAGAGAATCAAATGAAAGAGTATCATGATAAAGAGAATCAGACGAAAGAGTATCAATTCCAGATCAAAAGTTCAAAGTGAATCAACAATTACAAAGTAAAGATGAATCTGCCGGTGTGAAAGACACCTGATTGTCCAGCTGCAGCTTCATTGAACAAAAAAGAGATAAAGTAGTAACAAAATGAAGACAGAAAACCATTTATTTCAATAAAAAAGGGACAACTAGCATTAGTTATAAAGCTATCACTATCTTCTTGCATGAAGATATTTCTTTTCCATGAATAATTCCTAAGTTTATTCTAGGATATTCTGTATGAGTTTTTGTATAAATACTTCTTATTTAGAAGTAGTATGGGCGGATGAATTGTTGAACATTTCTGTAGTTATACTATTATAAACCTAAGTGTTTTTGTACCAATTTCAAGTCAGCAGACTGGATTAAAGTAATAAAGCATCATTGTACAGGATTCATGTGTTGGGCCACTACAATGAAGTATTTTTCACTTGTTACTTTGTCAATTTCTTATGTTTTCCATCAATACTTGAATGTGTTATAAATCTAAATGATAAATCAAGAATATTTATTTCAGAATATGTTAAAAGAACTCTATTTTGACTGATTATCATTTATATTTTTTCCACTGATATCTAGATTAGGGAACCCTTAATTTCTCCCTAGTTTTGATTGACCTCTGCCTTTTCACTCATACTCCGGATTTAAGAACCCTTAATTTCTCTTTTATCCCGATCAAAACCATTTCACCATCAGCCTTGAAGATCTGAAGTGACTCAACTATATTTCCTTCTAAATATTTCCCTTTAGAACTTGATCCTTATCTGACTGCTTGACACATTGAATCCATTAGCCCAATGGGATACATATCTATATCTATCCATCTAAGTAAGTGATTTCACCACCAAACAAATCAAAACCCAAAACTAATCTACCCTAAATAACTAGAATAAAATCAAATACAATAAAAAAATATAAATCATTTAGAGAGAGCCCTCTCTGAGCATTAGGAAGGCTAGATCCTAAGGCTTAAAAGTAGGTTTGTGGTTACATAATATTCTTTAAAATTAAAATAAAAAATCTCACAAATTTTGAGAATTATTGGAGTGATAACATTATCAAAAGTTCATTTAGGGTTATGCACTGATAACTGTGCCCATGGAGAAGCTTCTCAAGAAGTACATGACATTATGTTGGGATGAAGAATGTCAGAATATTTTTGAATTGTTGAAAGAAAAGATAGTCACTGCGCCCATACTAGTATTTCCAAATTGGTCTAAGTTGTTTCATGTGCATGTTAGTGCCTCTAGTATCACACTCAGAGCTATTTTATTGCAGCCAGGAGCTGGAGATATTTATCATCCTATTTCCTATTCCAATAGAAAAATATCAAGCATAGAAAAAAATTATTCAACCACAAAAAGATAAGGATTAGCAATGGTATACGCGTTGCAGAAATTCCACCACTACCTATTAGGAGCACATTTCAAGATGTCTATGGATCACTCTGCTTTAAAGTACCTGGTCAATAAGCCTGTGTTGGGGGGAGATATCTGCAGGCGGTTTTTAGTATTCTAGGAGTATGACTTTGATATCATTGTGAAACCAGGAAGAATGAATGCTAGGCTAGACCATCTGTCGCACATTGAGACTAGTGAAGAACCTATGAACTTGGAGGATAGATTACCATATGTGTAGTTGTTTGTGATCAAAGTATTTGATGAGAATTTCCCTGATATTATTCAGTTCCTAAATACTGTACGTGCGCCTAAATAATATATCGTGCAACAGAAGAAAGAGCTCGTGGCGCGTGCATCAGAATTAATGATTATTGCTGGCCAGTTGTACAAGATGGGTGCAGACGAAGTTATGCGAAGATATGTTTTGGAGTATGAAAGGTTTGCAATATTAGATGAAGCTCATGAAAGGGTTTCTAGTGGTCACTATGCAATAAAGGAAACAACACAAAATATTTTGCGAGCTGGGTTATGGTGGCGCACATTGAACAATGATGCCTATGCACATTGTCGCACATGTGACGTATGTTAGAGGATCAGAAAGTCGTCGTGCAGAGATGAAATGCCCCTGCATCCACAGATGGCACTGCAAGCATTTGAGAAATGGGCCATAGAATTTGTCAGAAATATTAACCCTCCAACCAAGAAGAGTGGTGTGCATTACATAATCACTATGACTTAATATGTAACTAGATGGGCTAAAGCTAAGCCTATGAAAGACCGTACTGCAGATACAGTTGCACAGTTCATCTTCGAGAATACTGTGAATCGCTTTGGATGTCCTAAGATTCTAATAAGTGATCATGGTACACATTTTTTGAATGAAACCATTGAAGCATTGACAGATAAATTCCAGATGCATCATTAGAAGAGAAATCCTTATCACCCACAGGCGAATGGTGCGGTGGAAGCATTCAAAAAGATATTGGAGACTGCGCTTACCAATGTGTGCAATGCCAACCAGAATGATTCAGATGAGCATGTACTTGAATTCCTCTGGGCCTATCGAATCGCATGTAAAAATTTGGCTGGCAGGACACTCTTCAGGATGGTATATGGGCAAGAAGTTGTGTTTCCAATGGAATATATTGTTCCCAGTCTGCACATTGCACCATTAAAAAATATGGCAGAAGCATATGTTATGGAGGAATGTGTTTGGCTATATAAATCACTGTTAAATGACTAAAAAAAACACATTAATTATCAATCCAAAGATGTCTTTTTATTCCAATGACATTTTCATTATCTATTCTGATACATCAACCAGAAGAAATTTCAAAGAAAAGAAATCGTTGCTGAAGTAAATGTTGGAAGTAAATCACTCATGCAAAATTAAAAAGAATCTACAAGACTAGAATCACACTTCAATTAATCTGTTCTAGCATGCCACACAACAAGTAACCAGCTGGTATCTCTAATATCATATGTGTAATAGCATACAAAGTATTGAAATCGAAGCCGATATAGTCACAATTGAACAACAACAAAAACACTCTACTGATATATAAACTGAAATAAAAATGCATACACACAACTACTTTAATCACTGCAATCCATGCTAAGAAGGAGGGCCCTTCCTCCCTAGTAGGGAGCAGGTAGAGGAAGAAATTAATAGAAAATAAATTGAATAACGCATGTAACAGTAATAACAGGATGATCTATATTAATCTGAACACAATTACAAAGCCAAAATAATGTTGTTCTCCGCTAACCTTTAGACCTCTAGGGCTGAGAACTATATAGTGGTTACATCTGAAAATCAAGGGATAGATCAGCCATGAGAATATTATGATTCTCATGCTGATCGAAATAGAACACATACAATTATAATCACTTCTTAATAAAGTTCTAACTAGAAAATTATAGATTACAATCAAAACCACCCTTAGGCTATTATCCCAAAAATACAATGCTAAACAACTTCTACAGTTATTGTAATAGAATCATAGATGTAGTGTAATAGCTAGAGGATAGATTAGCAACAAACGTTGACGAAATCCAATCAACGGTACAACTGTATCAGTAGTTCGCCAGCGGGTCTGTAGCAATAGAGTGTAACAACAGTTTTCCAGCGGGTCTGTAACAGCAATGTGTAACAACATCTCTTTGCTATAACAACACCCTCTTAACTTCTCCTGTGAACTTCATGCTAGGGATATTTGGTGCTATAAATGACATCTGGAAAGACAACATAAATACCATCGATCTTCTCCAAACATTCACCATCAATTAGTCATAAAAAGGTACGATATCTCATAATAATTGGTGAATTGGAAAAGTAATAAAAACAAGGTGAAACAACACAAGTTAGGGTAGAAAGGTAGGAAAAAGAGGAAAAGATACTCCCATTGGTTATATTTAAGAGGAAAAACAAGGAAAGAAAAGGTAGGAAAAGTGTACAAAACTAGCACCCAACGTCTTCCCCCAACTGAAATACTTGCATGTCTTCATGCAAACTCATCTCTCATGGGAATATCTCCGGTACAGGTCGGTAAGATCATAAGCACCAGCTGTATCTTCATCTGTAGACCTTTATCCCTGATTGGCCATCAACTATCGTACCCAAGATTATGAATCATACTTACTAAATTCATAATTGATCTAGTAATCCTCAATTGGTAGCCAAATCAAAGGAAACTTGAATCTCAATCCCAACCACAAAGCACAAAGGGATTGTACAATCTGTGCATAGGGTGGTACATTTGTAACAACCACTATGAAATTCTAGAATGAGAATGGATCCCCCTTCAATAGCTCAACATTGTTGGCTTCCGTGCGTTTCAAGCACCCTGTAAAAGCTCGACTCTTCATCATTGAGAAATAATTGAGGCAGAAGTTCACAATTCTTCTTCTATAAGTGGTAGCCGGTTCTTTAATCCCAGCGGTACTCAATATTATCCTAAATTATCGTCTCAACTCGGCAGTCCGTCTTGGTTCTACCTAAACCCACAATGCCATCTTCTCCTCATTAGTCTCCATATATTTAATGGCCGAATGCCATTCAATCTGATTCTTCATGAAGGACACCAAATCTCTCAATTGAATATCTCCCATATAGGAGAATACTGTCACAAAAATTTGCATACTCACATGTTCAAAAATAATATTGTGTAATAATAACTCAGACAGCAAGCCTTGCTCATCAAAATCGAAGGCACGAAAAACATCTAGAAATGTATGAGTGGAAGAACATAAATAAGTTCTATCCTCCGTAATGGCTTTCATCTGAAACAAGAAGCAACATTCCCACAAAAAAATAGGATAGGATGGAGCAGGCTGCCTATAACCTAGCAAATTGAGGGCGAGGTCATGAATTTTTTGCTTGTCTATAGTGAGGTCCTGAACCTACTGTTAGTTGTTCCTCCCATTTCTTCAGAGCTTCCTTCTTATTACAATTCTCCCATCCTTTCTTCAACTCTTCCTTCATCCACCTTTCATGCAAAGTGTCTATTTCTCTCTGATGTTCCTTTAGCGAAATCGTCCCCTCTCGAAGGGAGATTGCTTCCTATTTCCACTTTTGTAATTCAGAAATTAACAAGATTTTATTAGAACTCCATCACGAGATGGGACTTGATGTTCTTCTGGATTCAATATCCACATCAACAATGGGTCTACCAGCCTCTGCTACATGGGGTTGTTCCACCTATGCTTCTGGTTCTTGTGTAACAGGAGCTTCCTCGGTGGGTTCTTGTGTGTTAGCCCCTTTGTTTCCACCTAGAGTAGCCTCTGTGTCCATTTATATTTCTTATACAATAGGATTGGCGTCCACAGGTTCTTGTGGGTCGGCTTCTAGGTCAATTATTACAGGAGGATCTGCTTTAATTGTTGGTTCTTATTTAACAACAATGTCATCAACAGGTTCTTGTGTAACAAACTCTTGTTGTTTTGTTTCTGCTTCCATTGGGCTGAAATTTTCTTTACAGACCTTATATCCTACTGTTGTTAAGTCTTGAAAACATTTCATGCATACAAACACCAATATTTTCTTCCCCTTAGATAATTTCCGCTTTAATTCTTCATTTTCCTTTCTTAGATTTTCGAGTTCTAAACAGGACATTGGTTTTGTCCTTACCTAATGAGAAGGATTTCATTTCTTCTTCTAAGACTTTTGCTTCTTTTTGATTTCTGGCGATATGCAAAGGTTCTACAGGTATGCTGACTTCCACTCTTTTTTTTGGCCTTATATCCCTAATTGGTTCATCAATAGGCTCTTTCCCAATCCTAACTCTAGCAGGTTGAGTCTGGGTTTCCACTTTTGCATGACTTCCTCTTGAAGTCATGGTCTGTTTCCACTGGCTTGTCCTCGACCTCTTTCGCTTGAATTCTTCCCAATTTTTTCCTTAATAGCCTAGGGCATCCAACACGATTAGTTTGATGAGTCAGTTATTAGTCACACATGCCTCCAGATGTGCTACTGTTTTTACTAATGCCGCCATATGCTTGATGTTCCCTAACAAATAGAATGGAATATTAATCCTTCGTTGGTGCCAAAGGTGATTAAGTAGAGGAAAGTGATAGTTTAACACTATCATGGATCTAAATTCACAAGTGAAATATTTAATTAAACCCAGGGAAACATATTCCCAAGGATGAGGAAGTGACAACCTGTCAATTCCTCTCCCTTTCTTCTCTAGTTTTTCTTCCCCTTCTAAGAAGTCTTCTTTCAAGGAGGGGTCATTAATTTTTTTGTTAAACCACCTATGCCCCTCTACTCGTAATGAAGTTACCCAGGCAATTACCTCTTCAGTCACCTCCACTTGCATGCCCCTTACTCGGGTTTGATTATTGTTCAATTTCTGAGAAAATTCAATTTCCACTGCCTCGTTTGAGCCTTCAATATTCTGGAAAAACTCAATCCATATGGAATCTCTGAATATATGGTAGGATTTTGGACAATTTTGCAAGGCATCCATAGAATTTGGCTCATGCCTGACCACTTCTCCACCCATCTCTGCTACTTGTTTTTACTTCTTGCTGTTCAGCGCCGCCGTAATATCACTGCATTTTTGAATTTGCTTCTTCTCGACGTCTTTGCTTATCCCAATCAACGAGTTTACAATGAGGATGCAAGGTTTCAGTCAAGGATGTTGATGGGAGATGACGGCTTTTATGGATTTATGAAATCTTACCTCACACTAATATTCATAAATGGCTCATTATGGAAAGTATTGGGATTTAATACACACTCTCTTTTCCAATCGGATTCGGTCATCATTGGAAATTCTGTTATTAATTAGGTGTATGCAGATTTGATAGATGTTTTTATGATTACGACTTTTTGCAATGATTTCAAGATGTATCCCCTCCCCCACCTTAATGGTGACGGCCGCCCATGGCCATCATAGGAAGATCATTACTTCTGCCAATTAATAACCGAATCATAAATGACAACGTTTACCTTTTTAATGACATACCTGAAGTGACGTGAAGGAAGATTTCGACTTTGCGGCACCCTACTTGCAACACTCATGTTGTTGTGTTTGAATGGCACAGTTATTTCTGTTTATGGAATGAATCATAAAAAATAGTATTCGTGGCTGTCGACTGTTACATGTGTAATAGCCAAGAAAACCATTAGATTATTCTAAAAAGAAACATAATAATCAGGAGAAATTGGTACAAAAAAGGAAATTACATGAATACCATCATCCTATAAAATAGATAAGAAAGGGAAGATGATATTTCAGGAAGAAAAACATGGGTGTAATAGCCGCCACAAGAGTGGTTTTCAGCAGTTACTGACTGTCTGATTGTGCCCTGGAAAGGGGTTTTCACAGTTAAATTTATTTTTGTTTTTGTTTTTATTTTGTTTTATTTATTTCTTTATTGTATTTTATTTTATTTTTATTTTTTTAATAGGTGTAACAGCTACCACAAAGGTGGTTTTCAACTACTGTACATTGGAATTTCAATTTTTAAGGCTGCACAGGGGAATGTTCCCCTGCTGTCTTAACATGAAGATCAGATTCCACAACAATGTTGACAAATGATTCCTTCAAAGAGGGTTGATAATATAACCTTAGATGGTGCCCATTAACCAGTAACGATGTCTTAGCACTGTCAATGGTGACCAATTGTACAGTCCCATTGTCAAAGACCGTATCCACTTCGTAAGGACCTAGTTATCTAGTGTAGAGCTTGCCTTTGAAATATTTGAACCTTGAATCATACAAAAGATCCCAATCTCCTTTCTGGAATTTTTTCTTCTTAATAAACTGATCATGCCATCTGGCTCTTTGCTATTGAATGATCTATGTATGTTGAATGGCAGCCAGCCATTTCTCTTCCAATTCATTGAGCTAGTTCAATCTTTGAGCTTGTGTTGTACTCAAATCTAGATTGACCTGCAATTTTGTTCTTAATGGATTTAGATCAAACTCTATGGGGAATAAGGGATTCTTATCATACACCAATTCATATGGTGAGAAGCCTATAATATTCCTCCATGTTGTCCTATAAGCCCATAGTACCTCTGGAAGTTTCTCGGCCTAGTTTCTTTGGTGGCTAGCTACTGTCTTTGTTAAGATTCCCTCAATGAATTTATTGGTTATTTATACTTGACCATTTTATTGTGGGTGATATGGCATAGTGATTCTGTGATTAATTCCGTACTTTTCAACCAACTTCTTGATCAAATGAGATGTGAACTGAGGCCCCCCATCTGCCACTATCTCTCTCTGAGTATCCCAAAGCGAACAAAAATATCTTGAAATAGGAAGTCTGAAACAACCTGCTCTGTTGCTCTAGTTAGTGCCTTTGCTTCGATCCATTTTGTGACATAATTGGTGCAGACCAATATGTATGATTTTTTCTGTGATGAAGGATTAATTGGCCCCAGAAACTATAGGGCCCATTTTTCAAATGGTTTTATCACTATCTGAGGTTGTAACGACATCACATCTGATTTGAGAGGCTGGCCCATCCTTTGACAACTATCACATCCTTTCACAAACTTCTTGGCATCCTGGAATATAGTTGGCCAATAGTACCTTGTTAAGGGTACTCTATGTTCTATCCTCTTGTCCTTGAACTTTCCTCCACAGGGTTCCTCATGACAAGCCTTCAAGATCTCAAATACTTCATCTTCTCTAACACATTGCCTAATCTGAAAATCTAGCCCGGTGTGATAGAGATTTCCTTCTATCTAGGAGTAGGTAGCACTCTGTTGTATAATCTTCCTTCTTTCCTTGGAAGACAATTGGTGTGAGAATTTTCTTGCAGCAAGGTAATTGCCTATATCTGCATACCATGGTGAGTGAGTAGAGATGGAAAAAATATATTCATCTAGAAAATAATCCTCAGTGGAATTGCATTCACCACTTATAGTTAATCTAGAAAGGAAATCAGCAACTACATTATCTTTTCTAGGTTTATCTAAAATAGTAATATCAAATTCTTGTAACAGTGATAATCATCGTGTAACTCTACCATTAGTAACAGGTTTGTTCATTAAAAATCGAATTGCAGCATGGTCAATGTGTACAAATACTTGGTACCCGGTGTTGTAGTGCTGGAATTTGTTGATAGCATGCACTACCGCTAGGAATTCCTTCTCAGTAACAGTCTAGTTGAGTTCTACTGGAGTTAAGTTCTTACTGATGTAATAAATGGCATAAGGTTTCTTCTCCTCCAGCTGCCCCAAAAAAACACCCACAACCATGTCAAATGCATCTGTAGCAATATGAAATGACAATTCCCAGTTTGGTCCTCGTAAAAAAGGTGTTGCTGTTACACAGTTATTCAACTTTAAAAAGGCCTGATCACACTTACCTGTCCACACAAATTACGCATCTTCCATGAGTAATGAAAATAAAGGAGACGCAATATTTAAAAAATTCTCTATGAATCTCCTATAGTATCCTGCATGTCCCAAAAAACTACGTACCTATTTCAGAGTCTTAGGGGTTGGGATTTTTAGGATTACCTCAATTTTTGCAGGATCTACCTTGATTCCATCTGCTGAAATGAAATGTCCCATCACAATTCCCTCGGTCATCATCATGTGGTGTTTTTCTGTGCTTAGAGCAACATTAGTTTGTTCACAATGTTCCAACACTTTTTCCAAGTCAGCTAATGCTGTCTCAAAGGCATCCCCATAGGGTGTAAAATCATCCATAAATATTTCAAGACAGTCATTCAAAATATCAGAAAAAATACCCAATATTTCCCTTTGAAAGGCTGTTGGTGCATTACAGAGGCCAAAGGGAGGGACTTTGTACACAAAAGTACCCCATGGGCAAGTAAAGGTTGTATTGTCTTGGCCTTCTAGGGCAATATGTATTTGATTATAGCCACTAAACCCATCTAGAAATGAAAATATTTTTTTTCCAGAAAGAGTGTCCAAGACCTGATCAATGAATGGGATAGGAAAATGGTCCTTTTGAGTGGCCTTGTTGAGTTCTCTATAGTCAACACAGACTCTCCATTTTCCATTCTTCTTCAAAACTATGACAAGCGGAGACACCCATTGACTGTTAGAAATGGGGTAGATGAAATTAACATTAACGAGTTTCTGCAATTCTTCTTTCACTATCTCCTTAAGTGAGGGGTTCACTCGGCATTGAGGTTGTCTAACTGGTTTGCAATCCTATTTAAGGTAAATGCAGTGAGATAATAGGCTAGGATGGATTCCTTTCATATCTTTATAGTCCCATGCAAATGTGTAAAAGTTGTATCGGAAATATGCTTTGTTCAGCAGTCAGGTTAGGATTGATGTTTAAACATTTTCCAGGTTCGATTTCAATGGGACTGCTGATAGTAAGTGGGGTTGTTTTCAAATGTTCAATAATTGCATCATCTTCCTCATATTCTTCTCCCAAATCTCTAATGGAGGCAACAGGGAGCGAATTACTAATAAAACCATTAATGATATTGTCCCCTGTTTCATCCTTAAAGTATTGTGCTTTTCCAAGCGTGAGAAGAGGTAGGGAAAGATCAGATTCAAGTGAAAATTCATCCCACCAAGGATTACTCGAATCCATATGAGGTTTTGCTGGGGGATAAAGGTTCAGGTTCTGAGTGGCCTGTCCATATGAGATCACCATATATCTGGACCTAAATCTGATATATGCATCTGCAGTGGCTATCCATAGTCTTCCCAAGATTAAAAGATGACCCCCCAGGTTGGATTTGGTTTGTAAAATGAGAAAGTCAGCCAGATAGTTCTAGGAAGCCACAGTGATAACCACATATTTAATCATTCCCTCGGGCTTAACAAGGGACCTATCTGCTAATTCAAGAATTGTAGGTGTAGGTCTAAGTCCATGGAGTCCTAGAGAGATGAAGGGGTCTTTAGTCATGACATTTGGTTATGGGATGATTGTCAATATGGACAGTCACTGTAGGGTTCCCTGGGTCATTATATTTAGTCAAAAAAGGCTGATCAATCATAATATTGGACAATTGCCCCATTACATGGATAGTAGTAGGGTCTTTAGGTTTCCTTCCAGGTATTTTGTTGCATAGATCCCTCACTGTTTTAACATAGATAGGAACTTCTTTAAGAGCTTGTAACAACAAAATCCACACATAAAAATTTTACAGCTCCTTGAGGAACTCGGATTCAGGTTGTAAGACCAGCCCAATTTTAGTTAATCGTTGAGGATATGGGGGGTTCTGAATGCTAACAGCTGAGTCAGCTATCAAAAATGTACCATCCTTACTCGGATTGGCTATTGTAGGAACAAAAAACCCTCCCGAGCTGGCTGCTACAGATGTAACATCAGGTGTTGTATCAGCTGTTACATGTGTAACAGCTGCCTCAGAATCATCCATATCCTTATTGGGTGATTCACATTCTCTGGTAATAGTAGGGGTATGTTCAGGTCTGATTACTTTCCCTGATCGAAGCCAAACCTTGTTAAGTCCTATAGGAGTAATAAGATAAGTTTGGAGGGTAACCAGAGCATCCATGCTCTGGGCTACCTTATTATTTGGAATGGGGTTAGGTTGCATAGGTAATTGGGATCGGAAATAAGGTGTAGGATTTTGAATAGAAGGCAGTTCTAAATGTTGTTGTTGCATTGGTATTGGAGGGGGTACTGGACCTTGGCCATTTCCTCTCCAATTCTGACCCCAAGGATTGGGTTGTGATGGAGGATATTGCATTGGTGGAGGAGATGGCCATTGGTTCCATGGTGAAGGAAATTGTGTTGAGGAAGGAGTAGGATACTGCCATGGGTATTGCTAACTATTATAAAAATTATTCCAAGCATAAAACAAGGAAAAATATGAAGGAATACTTGTAGGTTGCGGCTGCCATGGTCTTTTTGATCCGATGAGACAAGAAGATTGAACATCCTCGCTTGATTCTTGAAGTACCACCTTCAGTCTGGGAAACTCAGGACACTGATTCGTAGAGTGCACCAACTCACAGATGTTGCACAGGCTGACACTATTCAGTCCAAATTCTCTTTCCAAATGTTTATTTTTGCATCGGGGATAGAATATTGCTAAGGCTTCTTCAGCTTCTACTTGTGCTTTCTTGACTTGTATTGTAGTGATCTAGGAAGAGAGAGTGCTAAGGAGGTCGGTTTTAAAATCCTCAAATAAGTTCCTGATCTCTACTCTGGTTACTCCTCCACTTGTGGACTTCTGCATCTGGAGTGAAGGGTCCTGCACTGAAACTCTCCCCTTAAATGATCCTCTTGAGCTATGCAAGAAAAGCTTCATTATCTCATCAAACGTTTCTTGCGATATGTCTCCTTTTCCTATTATGTTCAGATGATCCAGACAATCATCTCTTAAAAATCTTAAGAATATTGGCTTTATAATTTCTGGATCTAAGTTGCTGAACTTAGATCTCTGTAAATTGTAGTGAAATTTCTCCAGATAGTCTTCTAGGCTTTCCTCCTCCTTCTGTGCAATTTTGAAAATCTCATCCTTCAAATCCCTAGTTCAGCAGTAATCCTGATACTTAAAGAGGAAGGCCTCTCTCATGTCATTCTAGGTTCGAATCGTGATAGCACCCAATCTCATGAACCTTCTTAATGCTACTCCTTTCAAAGTAGCAGGGAATAATTTCAGCTTTAAGGCATATGAATTGTAGTCATAACCTCTACACAACACATCAAATTCGAACAGAAAGGTATCAGGATCTTTAACAGCCATCCTCTAAAAGGATGGTAGGGATGATAAAGGAATATTATTCATAGGAGCCTCATCCTATGTTACTACTATTGGGAATTAAAAATTAATAGAGCTGTCTGTCTTGAAATTCTCATCCCCCATGGCTAATTCTTCCTGATGGGATGAAATGACCTCGGAGTGTACTTGAGATTGAAAAATATAAGGATTGATATGCTCCAGGACCAACTGTTTAAAAACACTACCAGCATCAAATTGATGATCACCTGGATATTGTTCCTCAGGTCCCTGATTCTCCCCACTGGTCTCTCTGTGTCCTTCAATTCTCAGATATCGATAAGTGATTTTCCACTGCTGTTTTGAATCTGGAATTTTGATATTGAGAGTGGATATTATATTCGAAGGATGCTGAGGTCTAGACACGGGAGACACCGATGGTCCAGGCCTTGATATGGTAGCTACTTTCCGTGGTCCTGTCTTCTGATTATCTCTGTATGATGTGGACTGTTCCTTTTCTGCCCTTGAAATTAGATCTCCAAAGAATGTCTTTCTTCCCAAATTTGCACTATTCTTTTCCTTCTTACGACTCGTCTTTCCTGTAGTCAGTAGAGTGGGGGGTGTTTGTAAATGTTGATGCTATCCTACTGGCACACATGGGCCCTATCTATGTCAATTCATCCTATAAGTGCTTTAGTTTCTACAACAGTGAGCCCACCCAAGCTTGTTAGAGCGATGCGTAGGTTCTTACCTCTCATCTTACTGCCCAACGACTACATAGCTGAAGGAACCCTAAAAAAACACCTTAAATTCATCTCCTAAGTATCCTAACAAGACATTGGTGAGCCTGCTGAAGTTTGTTAGAGCGATGCACAGGTTCTTACCTCTCGTCTTACCGCCCGACAATTATGTCACTGAAGACACTCTAAGAAAAAAACTAAATGCTCAAAAAAATCTCCTAAGTGTCCCAACAAGACATTGGTGAGCCCAATCAAGTTTGTTAGAGTGTTGCATAGGTTCTTACCTCTCTTCTTACTTCCCGACAATTGTGTCGCTGGAGACACTCTATGAAAACACACGGAAATTGCACTTCTAAGAAACAACTCTAATTGATTGTATTGTCACTGCTGTAGAAATTATATAACTTATGTGTTATATGTCCAAGATTCTCCCGATCTCACACTATTTTAACTTCATGAAAAATGCAGAATCTATTCCACCATTTATCATTTGCGGAAATTAAATCAAGATTGCAATGCACACATGAAACAATAAAAATTCACACACATTAACATGGTTGTTTAACGGGAAAGCTTGAGCTGAAAACCCCAACTATCTGTATATAATATATGTCATAGAGATCATGTAACAATCCTCATGCAAAGCTGATCATATCAAGCTCTCAGTACAATATAATCGCTACACACTAATCAGGTCTGATCTTGCAAATCCATGCACCGATTTTGCCACCTGCTAGCCTACCTCTACTGTGCAATCCCCGCTGAATAATGGCTCTGAATGAGTTCAAATTTCTCCAGCATTTCTCACGCAATCCTCATTGGCATCTACACTGAGTGTTGGATGCAATCAATGCATCACTATAGTCACAACTGATAGTCACACTTGCTCTTTCACCTGTCTCTCCATTGGTCTCCACTGAAACTGCCATGCACTGTAGTTAACTGATGTATTATTTAGTTGATTAATGATTTATTATTTGTGAATTAATTAAATAATTAATTCACTCCACTCTCACTAGTGTATCAATCAGTTAGACTAGATACAACTAGCTCAATTGAGTCTAACTGAGTTAAACTAAATATAACTCCACCAACTACTTCTCTAACTCCACCAAACTTTGTCACTTGAGTTCTAACTGAAGTCCTCCATGCATTAGCTCCAGTAAACCCTTAGGAATAGCATAATTCCTTCTGTCAGCTACTGTGCCACATCTGTGCACTTAACTGAAGTGCTCCAAGAGAATAAGATAATGTTTAGAGTCCAAATATTATTAAGAGCTAATAATATTCGACATATTTATTTTTAGACTGGCAATCTAAAAATAGACTCCGCCTAATATGTCTAAAAATAGAAGTCCATTTATTTTTCCAACTTGACCAACCATCCACAAATAACATCCTGCAACTCATAGAATATGATCGACATGCCTAAAAATAGACATAGTCTAAAAATAGACTTTGCGCCAAAAATAGCCTGCGGGCCCACTTAGTGAAGGCGACTCTTTTCACTAAGCTCATCATCTTGTTGAATCTCAACACTCCCTCTCAACAAGATAGGGATTATCTGCCACCCCGATCCTGTCGCTATGGTATTCAAATTTTCTCCTGGTGATCGCGTTCGTCAGAATATCCGCATCTTGATCCTCTGTAGGAATGTAAGAAAGCAACATGACCTTCTGATGCACACAATCTCTGATATGATGGTATTGGATGTCAATATGTTTAGATCTATCATGAAATACTGGATTAACTGAGAGTTTAATGCAACTCTGATTATCACAATATATCACAGTAGGATCTAAGTGAGAACCGAACAACCCGACCAGGATCTTCCTCATCCATATAGCCTCGCATGCAGCCAAAATTGCTTCCATGTACTCGGCCTCCGCTGAAATGAGTGCCACGGATCTTTGTTTCCTGTTGTACCAAGAAACTGCAATAGATCCGATATTGAAAATCCCTCTAGATGTGCTCTTTCTGTCTGTTGGGCTTCCTTCCCAATCTGCATCTGTGAAGCCATGTAGCTTCACCTCATCCAACTATCTGTACCACAATCCATACCCAGATGTGCCCCTGAGATACCTTAAGACATGCTTTCCCACCTTCCAAAAGAGCTTGGTAGGCTTCACCATTGCTTGTGAAAGCTGGTTCATAGCGTAGCATATGTCTGGTTGTGTATTGACTAAATACATGAGCGAACCAACCAACTATCGATAAATAGTGGCATCCATTACCTCTGTCAATGTAGCATCCTATTTCCTCCAACCACCAGGAAGAGGAGTGTTGATAGGCTTGCAACCTTGCATGTGAAACTTCTCCAGTATCTCCCGAGCATACTTGCCTTGAGATACAAATGGTTCACCTTTCCGCTGTAAAATTTCCAATCCCAGGAAATAATGAAGGAGGCCCAAGTCCTTCATCTTGAACTCCTTTGCAAGATCTGCCTTGCATGAGTGTATCAACAGTTCATCACCTGTTAGTATTAAATCATCTACATAAAGAAAAATGATCAAAAGCTTACCCTCCACCACAATCTGGTATAGGTTTGGATCCGCCTCACTCTTAGCGAAACCAAGTTCGGTGAAAAAACTGTCTATCCATGTGTACCAAGCACGAGGTGCTTGTTTTAGCCCATAAAATGCTCTTTTGAGCCTGCACACATGCGACTCACTACTGAAGATTTCGAATCCTTCAGGCTGCTCAATGAACTCCTCCTCAATGATTCCGTTGAGGAACACAGTCTTCACATCCATCTGATGAATGTGCCAACCCATCTGCGCTGAGAGAGAAAGGATGGTCCGTATGGAAGAATACCTTGTGACAGGTGCAAAGGTTTCTTCATAGTCGATCCCCTCGATCTGTGAGAAGCCCTGAGAAAAAAATATTGCCTTATACTTCTCGACGCTCCCATCAACAACTTGCTTCACTTTGTAGATCCATATCGAACCTACCACTGATTTCCCTTCCAGCCTTGGGACAATCTCCCATGCACTGTTTCTAACAATCGAATCATACTCTTCCATAATGGCATCTATCCATGTGGGATCCTCCACAGCTTCCTCAAAAGAGGATGGATCCTTCACGATACACTTGCTCATCAGAGCCATGTATCCAGTAAATTGGTCAGGTGACTGTCTTTGTCTACGCTGTGATGTAGGAGCTCCTACATTCTGTGTTGCATCAAGATTCAGTCGCTCAGCTTCGGTAGTGCGCTTCCACCCTCTGATGTTTGATGTTGCATGAGTGGTTTCTTCCACTCCATGAACCTCCTCTTGTGGTTGATCCACATCTTGAGGCTCATCTTTAGGAACAAGTAGCTCCTCCTCTGCATGCAAGTGTAGCTCCCTCTCAAGCTACAACTTCATGGCTTTATCCTCATGAAATTTGATATCCTGTCACACGACAGTCATCCGAATGTCTGAAAAATACACACGATAATTGTGGGGTGTTTCTATGTACCCCAACAAAATCCCAACCTCTGCGGTCAGCCCCAGCTTCTTCCTAGCATCCTTCGTCACATGAATGTAAATAGGTGAACCAAAAATCTTCAAATGAGAAATATCAGGCTTCTTACCAGAAAACACCTCTTCAAGTGTACTCATGCCAAGTACTCTATGAGGACAACGGTTTTGCACATAAACCGCAGTGTTGCGTGCCTCAACCCACAAGTGTATGGGAAGGCCCTAATCATGCAACATCGCTTGTGCAGCACCCACAATCATTATGTTCTTTCTCTCCGCGACCCCATTCTGCTATGGGTTATGAGGCACTATGAGTTCTCTTCGAATTCCTTCTTTGCTACAAAAGTATTTGAATTCGCCAGAGATGTATTCACCACCATTATCACTCCGGAGAGCTTTCACTTGCTTCCCCGACTCTTTCTCAACCAGCGCCTTGAACTCACAGAACTTTGAGTATGTCTCGCTCTTCTTCTACATGAAGAAGATCCAGCACTTATGAGAAAAGTCATCAACAAATATCACATAATACCTATGCTTTTCTGTTAAAGCAACCAAGAAAGGTCGACACACGTTTGTGTGAATTCTCTCAAGGATCGTCGAAGCACGAATATCTTTCTCATAAAAAGTGGTCTTCACAAATTTTCCCAAAGTATATCCCTTGCACTGATCTGACTGCGCAAGTGTACCCTTGGGAAGCCCGGTAGAAATCTGCTACAAAATTTTCAAAGCGCCATGGTGAAGATGGCCCAATTTTCTGTGCCACAATTCGCCCTCATCCTGGCTCACCACTCCTTCTGATTTGCCTGCAATTGCTACGCAGCCATCTACCTGCAATTGATAAATATTCTTAACTCGAATCCCTATCTTCTTGTTTTGAATAGTTGTTTTATGGCACAGGAAATGTTTTCCCTCGCTAAAAACAACATCATAACCCTTGTCTTCTAGCATCGCCACGGAGATCAGATTCTTCTTCAATCCTGGAACATGCATGACATCCTTCAAAATGAAAGGTTTACTAGACTCCATCTTAAAGGAAATGGTCCCGATACCAGTCGCACTATATCTACCATCATCACCCATATCGATGTGCACTCCAAGATCCTTTTCATCCATATCACTAAACAAATCTTTGTCTCCGGTCATATGGAAAGACGTACCACTGTCAAGAAACCACACCGATTCCATCACACTTGAAACCAAGCATGCGATCAAAGAAAAATCCAGCTCAAACTATGAGGCTAAGGCCTCTCCAGCTGCAGATCCAACAGCCTATATATTCTTCTTCTTCTGTGGGCAATTAGTGGCGAAATGCTCATGCTGGTGATAGTGAAAACACTTCACCTTGGACAAATCCTGCTTCTTGCCTTTAGCTTCGGATTTGGAAGATTTATTCCCTTGTCCTTTCTGAGCTTTGGTAGCCAAAGCACAATTTTCTTCATCTTCATTCTTGGATGAATATCCATCCCTGTTACCCCGCCTTATCTCCTCCTGCGCAAGATTCGACCAAAGTCGCTCCCATCCTGGCAGTTTCTCCTGTCCATTGACAGAGTCTTCATAGCTATGCCAACTCTTCGGAAACCCAAGGAGAGCCAAGCTCACCAAGTCTTCTTCATCAACAGTAACCCCCACACTTCCCAACTCATCCTTTCAGTGGAAAAACTTCGTGAGGTATTTTGGTATACTGTCGCCTTTGTCCATTTTTATTTTTCTGAGCTTGTCTTTAAGCACGAACTTCCTCTGGTCACTTCTGCTTTGGAACAAGTTTTTCAAAGCCTTCCACATTAAGAATGGAGTGGCTTTACCATGAAGGCTAGACATAATGTGGTCCTTCACACCTTCCAATAGAATCCTTTGACACTTTGCTACCTTCTTTTGCCATGCGTCAAGTGCGGCTACATCGCTAGAAGCAGCCTTCGGAATATCAGCATCTATGAACTCCTTCAAACCATTATCATCTAGCACCTCCTCCATCCTGTCCTTTGATGCTATGTAATTTGAGCTCCCATCAAAGGAATACTCCAATCGAAATCCATTGAAAGATATTTCAATGAATGCTCAACTTTGACACCAAGAAAAAACTGCAGCAAATTCGAATTCCACCAGCACAAAACTCAACCGCTTCAATAATTGCAATCTTCTCCAATGATCAACTGCTTTGATACCATGTATAAATTATATAAATTATGTGTTATATGTCCAATATTCTCCTGATATCACACTATTTTAAATTCATGCAAAATACAGAATCTATTCCACCATTGATCATTTGCGGAAATTAAATCAAGATTGCAATGCACACATACAATAATAAAAATTCACACACATTAACACAGTTGTTTAATGGGAAAGCCTGAAGCTGAAAACCCCAACTATATATATATATATAATATGTCATAGAGATCATGTAAAAATCCTCATACAAATATGATCATATCAAGCTCTTAGTACAATACAATCACTACACACTAATCAGGCCCGATCTAAAAATAGAATTTGCGCCAAAAACAGCCTGCAGGCCCACTTAGTGAAGGCGACTCTTTTCACTAAGCTCATCATCTTGTTGAATATCAAAAACTTCCTTCCTCGAAAATGACACCAAAATGTTGGGCTATATAAATCATTTTGAAATTACTAAACAACACACATTAACTATCAATCTAGGGACGTCTTTTTATTCCAATGACAGTTGCACTATCTATGCCGATACACCAACCAAATGAAATTTCAAATAAAATAAATCGTTGCTGAAGTAAATGCTGGAATTAAATCACTCATGCATAATTAAAAGAATCTAAAAGACTAGAATCACACTTCAATTAATCTATTCTAGCATGCCACAACAAGTAACTAGCTGGTGTCTCTAATATCATATGTGTAACAACATACAAAGTATTGAAATTGAAGTGGATATAGTCACAACTAAACAACAGCAAAAACACTCTACTGATACATAAACTGAAATAAAAATACATACACACAACTAATTTAATCACTCCAATCCCTGCTAAGAATGAGGGTCCTTTCTCCCTAGCAGGGCGCATGTAGAGGAAGAACTTAACAAAAAATAAATTGAATAACGCATGTAACAAAAATAACAAGATGATCTATATTATTCTGAACACAATTACAGAGCCAAAATAATGTTGTTCTTCGCTAACCTTTCGACCTCTAGAGCTGAGAACTATATAGTGGTTACATCAGAAAATCAAGTGATAGATCAGCCACGATAATTTTATGATTCCCATGCTAATCGAAATAGAACACATATAGTTATAACCACTTCCTAATAAAGTTCTGACTAGAAAATTATATATTACAATCAAAACTGCCCCTAGGCTATTATCCCAAAAATACAATGCTAAACAAATTCTATAACTATCATAATAGAATCACAGTTGCAGTGTAACAGCTAGATGACATATCAACAACAAGTGTTAACGAAATCTAGTCAACGGTACAACTGTATCAGTAGTTCGCCAGTGGGTCTGTAATAGCAAAGTGTAATAGCAGTTTTCTGGCGGGTCTATAACAACAAGGTGTAACAACATTGCTTTGCTATAATATCACCCTCTTAACTGCTCCTGTGAACTTCGTGCTAGGGATATTTGGTGTTATAAATGACATCTGGAAAGACAACACAAAGACCATCGAACTTCTCTAAACATTCACCATCAATTAGTAATAAAAAGGTACGATATTCCATAATAATTGGTGAATTGGCAAAGTAATAAAAACAAGGTGAAACAACACAAGTTAGGGTAGAAAGGTAGGAAAAAGAGGCAAAGATACTCCCATTGGTTATAGTTAAGAGGCAAAGTAGGGAAAACAAAGGTAAGAAAAGTGTACAAAACTGGCACCCAACAGAATGGTTGTCATAGATGGTCACACTTGAAGAAGATCACTTTATTGCCAATTATCACTAGCAAGTTCAGAAGGTGCGTGAAAAGGCATGGCATGATAGGCACATCAGGAAAAAGGTGTTTAAGGAAGATGATTTGGTCTTGTTGTATGACTCCAAGTTTTCGTGCCACCCAGGGAAGTTGAATATGCATTGGCTAGAGCCATATATTGCTAAGGATATCACTGACGGATGTGCAGTGTGCTTGGCCACACTGAGTGGAGAATATATTCCTGGGTATGTCAATGGAAGCCGATTGGAGCCATATATGGATGAACCTATGTGCACCAAATAAAGATATGGTCATATTATTGGATGTGTAAAGATGTGATGGAAAATGTGCAAAAAGGTGCGACATGTGTGTAATAGCTGCGTGAGGAGGTTGACTAGGTCACAGAGGTGCCAAAATCTAGTCGTTGGAATAGTAAATATGGAAAAGACAACTTTACTAAAATTTAAGGGAGCATCTGGGTTGCATTTAATGAGTGGTTTTTTCTATATTTGGAGCCATTTTGTCATTTATGGAGGTACATTAATGCATAAGGGACTGTTAAGGATGCACCAAACATATAAATATGACCTATGGGGTCACAATAGTTCCCTATTCTTTCTGTGTGAATTTTTGACCTTGAGTTCTCTAATTTCTGCAGCTTATTTAGTGTCTAAGTTTGGTTTGGATTCAAGTTTTCAGGAGTAGTTGCACCGTAGGGATCTGGGTTATGTGATTCTGCCAAAAATGATAGCTACGTGCCCTAGAGAGGATCTTGTTGCATCGGTGGATCCTACTGCGCTGGTTGTTGAGACACATGTACCTACAAATTCTAATAAGGGACAGACATCAGGGACTCGTAAATCTCCCTAGAAAAAGGCTCCAAAGCCGCGCTTCACTGTAACTGAGCACCATAAGAGACCCATGGCGAAGCTCCTTGAGATAATATTGGAAGAGCAGGAGGATGTGGTCTAAGTGGCCCCATTCTCGCGGTTGCCTACCTATGTCACACCACGCAAAGCATTATTCATAGTTCCAAATTACCTGGACAAAGCACGGTCAATAATTAACATGTCGTTAATTCTTGAAAATTTCTCGGTTGTAGGTGATATGTTCGCCAAAGTGCCGCAACTCAAAATGGAGGATTGGGACATCATAGATGTGGATAATTTTCCTGAGCTTACGCCTGAGCACTATCTAGATCATGTGCCATATGAGGGGGGCCTTGTGCACCTTAAGCCATAGCAATGGGTGTTGGGCCTGTAAAAGGCACAACTTCTGAATTTATTACAGGTCCCGCATTTCAGGCATAGCCCGATAAACGATATCTATGTGCACCAATTTCTTGTGCTAGTGAATGATTATGCATTATGGTTGCAGGAGTGCATACCAATTGATGATGCGCTAGTCCATCGGATCATTGGCCTGCCTGATCAAGGCACATATGCCATGGCTGATTTTGGAGGAAAGGCGCAAGAAAAGAGGGTGGCTGATAAGATAAAAACAAAGTACCAAGTGTTGTGCCATGGCATAGGATTCATAGTAAGTGAGATCAATGATCCATCCATTCAATTCAGGACCCTCATTTTTTCCTACAATATGATGTGAAAATGCAGATCTAAGTAGGTTCCTGCACAAGTAATTTCACTTGCAGTACAATGCGAGAAGGGAGTCATATATAATTGGTCTCATTGGAGAATGATCGTGAAGCACAAGAGGAGGGAAGACACTTCTATTATTATTGGGTCCTGCTGCTGATAGCCCTTATTGGTTGGAAGAGTATAGAGGAAATGCATTTTCCTGAGATAGAGCCACAAATGTACGAAGTCACGTGGTATGCCATGCTATGGAACTATTCGATCCCCGCATGCATAATGGAGAATAGGATCCTTTGGGTGTTGTTTGACACCTCACTTTTTCAGGAAATGCAATCCAAGCCAAGGTTGTCTCCGGATTTGTACGACCAGTACAAAATGGTCGCATATTTTAAAGTGACCTTCCATAATATGCACATCCACACGAAGGGTGTAGTTGAAGGAGTGTGGTACGAATTTCCATATCTAGTCACTAAGGATGATTTGTTTTGCGTCACTACAGATTAGCCACCAGCGTGGTTGGAGCCTGGTGCATCAAATTCTATTCCAAATACGCTTACCAAGTTGCGCACTGGTACACAGACAACTAAGAAGACCACAGAAAAAGAAGAAACACCGACTACAACTAGCGAAACAATTGATTTAGAAACAAACACTGCAACTGAGAATAATGGTGTCCCGCCAAAAGAGATACATGAGCAGGTGGAAGATTAGACTTCCAAAGGCACAAAGTGCGGTTCTCAGGTCGTTGGAGGATCGAGAAAGAAGAAAAGGGGCTCTAAGGCCACGAGAAAGGAAGAGCTGACATTGACTGAAGATGACTTCAACTAGATAGCTACCACGATCAAAACAACAATTGAGGACATGTGGACAGACATCAAAATGTAGTACAAGGTTGTGCTTGATGAAGTACAAGTTGGTATTTGTGAGCTCAAAGTTCAAGCAAGCCTGATTCAGGAAAGTGTTTCACAAGTGATCCAGATGCAAGTGAGCATTCATGCAACCAGGGCGCATTCGCTCACTATAGTCCTAAATATGACTGGAGAAAATCGTCTAATTAAAATTCCTGAGCTCGCCATCCATGTAGAATCAGCCATCCGGAGCGCACAAATACGAGGTTGTGGGGATATCAACATTAACTTATATGTTTTTCCTATAGGAAAATTTCATTTGCTCCACAGTATGATTTCAAATGAGCTCCAATTCCACGAAACCTATGCCCACACCACTATTTTAGAGTCGCAGCAGCATGCTGCCGAAGCATGTCAAAAACATTAGAATGCAGAGGAGGCATACCAAGTAGTAGAGGCTCAACGCGCTGCACTTGAAGAAAATATCAATCAAGTGTGTAGTGACGTGTCAGTAGTACCAGCCACAGCAGCCCCAACAGAGAAGTTAGAAGAGCTGGCTGCTGCATTGAAGGCCTCATGTGCCGAAGTTAAAACCATCATGGTCGAATTCAAACACAATATTGTTGATTTACAATTAAAGTTGCAGGAAAAAACCTTGCCAGAAGTTAGAGAAAAGAGGGTTGTCGAAGTAAAGCAGGCTACTGATAGCATCACTGCCACAGTCACATAGTGCAGTCAAATTCTAGATGAGGCCATGGGTTTATGGACTTCGGTTCAAAATAACCCTATGGTAAAGAAGCTGCAGAATGAGTTGCGCATCAGAGAACATCAATTTGCTGATATTCAGATGGCGACACCCACCCTTGTTATTTCACAGTGCCTCGCCTGCCTATAGGAGGGCGAGTTAATTTAGAATGACATCAAGGACCTGCGCTAGAGAGAGCAATTTATTGAGGAAAGAATGAAGACATGGGCCGAGGAGGCTCTACAACTGTCACAAAATTTGGATAACAAGCTCACGACCATTTAGAAAACACATAGAAGCATTGAATTGGCCACTGAAGGGCCCACTACATAGAAATTGGTAATTGAAGCACAAGGAGCTTTTTCACAGAGCCTAGAGATGGTGATGCCACTGAAATCCTCAGTCTCTGCGCTCCAAGCCAAGCTGAAGGAGCATACACCATAGTGACTCGGGACGAGTCATAGGTTTGTGTTGGGGGCCTATTGGAGCAGGGTCCCCTGGGGTACATTTTTTAGTATCTTTTTGGTATATTTTTTCATATGCATGCTACACAAAAATTTCAAGGGTATTTGGAGCAGGTCAAAGTCCCTATTTTATATAAATGAGTTTTAAGGGTAAACTATGGCTTCAAACCATGGTTTGAGACCATAGTATCTGTGTGCTAATATTGATATAAATAGATAGATTGAGTCTAAGTAAGAAGTCATTCATGTTTTTATGTAAGAAAGTGGTTTATGTGTCTGTGATACATTTTGTAAGTCTGGGTTTTTCGGTAGAAAGGCTCCTTTTCGCTGTGTGCATGGAGACCTAGTCTTGGCTGTGTGCAGACTCCACGAGTTGTGCGCGCGAAAGAGTAATTGTAAGGGAAAAGTCTGTGTGTATTGGACTGTTGGAATATAATATAAAGATTGGTTTTGGAGAAGCATTGTGTTATAATTTTACTGTCTCTTCTTTGAGATCGCTTACTTTTTTTATGATTAATTGTATTTGCACAAGTAGATATGTTATTATGCATGAATATACGTTGATGATTGAATACATGAGTAAATCTAGTTATGTTATTGTGCATTACATAGATCTGGTGTTGTTATTATATATCTCTGACGAAGTTCATCTGCAATTTATATGTTTATGCATTATCTATTTCTGCGACTAGAAGTTATGATAAGTATTGTTCTGTATTTGCGCGCATCTATTTTCGATATGTATAAGTTCTGCAATCAACCTGTTTAGGGCCACCACATTATTTTCTTCCTAAAGTTGTGGAAACCTACTTCCACCCCTCCCCATACTGCTTCGGGTGATACTTTTATCTGTGCAAGAAGGTCATTGCCAAAATAGATAGTACTTGGAAGGTTTGTTGGTTGTGCCATAAAACTTGAACCTGGGCCAGGGCCCTCAAACCAAAAATCATTCTGTTTTGAATTTTTATTTACTTTACTGACATCGTTATATCTAAGGTTTTGAATCTTAAAGATTATTTTTAGGGTGATTAATCATTATATTGAATATACCCTTGTTATATTATCTCTTGTTGTTTTGGTAAAACCTTAACCTTTAGGGTTCCCTATAAAACCCTAGCCTCTTAATGCTAAGGGTATGTCATTTTTTATCATGAAACCCTAGTCTTCTTAGGGTTTTTTTAATAAAGTCTATAACTTATGATGAAATCCTATTCTTTTGAAGTTTAGGGTTTTGGTAATTTCATAGTAGAAACCTAAGTTCTTTAGGGTTTGTTGTTAATTTCTAGGTCATATAATGAAACCTTATATTTTTAGGGTTTGGTGAATTAGGGTTTATGAACAAAACCCTTGTAATAGCTAAATTGGGATCCTAGGATTGAAATCATAGGTGTATATTGTTCCGCATGATTGAAGCATTAGTCTGGTCAAAATTGTTGTATTTTTAAGTTCGTGTTGAGATTTTTTGTATTTGGGGTAGCATCAGTTGTGCTCTAGCTCCCAAATTTTGTGGAGGGACTAGAGTAAAATTGATCTATAAGACCCAAAAATTGATTTGGGAAATTTCATATGGTTTAGGAGATATTAAATTAATTAATTATTTTTGTGTATTTCCTAAGTTAAAACTTAAAGAACTTAAATAATTAAAGTGAATTTAACTAAACATGTGATGAAATTGTCTTAAGTCACATGGATCAAGCTTTCTTTTAATCTTAGCCATTGATTCAAGATCTGATCATGGCATTTGGTTTTCCAACGAGAAAATTATAGAGGAAAGGTTTGGGGTCATTTGTAAAGACACACAGAGGTAGAGCACTGAAGCTAAGCTGAGATTCTACAGTGGGTTTGGTAATAATTCTCAAAAGTGTTTCAGCTACAGAGAGGGGATTTTAGACCAAGGGGATGATCTAAGCCTGGCGTCTAGAATCAACAAGAGGTAGAGATCAGCTCAGAGAGGCAACACAGAGAAGCAGGAGAGTAGCAACAGAGAGGGAAACAATTGTGCTACACAGTCACTTAAGGACAATGTAATTTTTAGTAGGAAGCCCTCAGGGGTTACGTAGAGACCATAAGGGGCAGTGTAAGGACTGCATCACCCAGTCTAGGGTAACGCAACCCTTTCTGGAGGAGTGCCGAGGGACACAGAGGCTTCAGGGGCAGTGTTGGGTTTTATACGCCCTAATTTTGGCTGAGTTCTGTAAGTCTTGTTTGAGGGTGTGGATCAGTCATTATTTTGGCCCTAGATCAGCCAGTGAGTTGTAGATCTAATATTTCTCTATTGGGTTTTCTAGATCTGGAACCTAGGCTTGTTGTATTCAGAAAATTCTTAATAATAAAACCCTCTAGTAGCCAGAAGACCAGTTTTCCCGCATTGGGTTTTTTCAGGGACTATTTGTCCAGAAATAGCTCTATCACTTTGTCTATGTGTGCATGAACTTGTTCTAGATCTGGATTGGTGGAGATATGTTATGTGTTTTTCTTTGATTTTAACTTGAATTTATTCAGTTAATAACTTGTCTAAGTAGGAGGATCATAACCAGATTAATAGTAAATAATTTATGCATAAAGTGTAAAGATTCAGAAATTTCCACAGTTCTAAGTATTGATGTTTCTGTCCTGGGTTTACCTAGTAGATATTGATGTGAAATGTTATTTAATCCTAGATATTTTTATGCAAGTATGCTAACTTAATTGTTAATAATCATGTTTTAGTTTGTAACAAAGCCCTAGTAGAGATTTATATTCTAGGACATGATGATATTGTTTCGATTACTAAAATGATTTAGTTTTTGTTTTGCAACAAACCCTAGTAAAGATTGACATGCAATTCTAAAAGTACAATGTTAAAACCTTAGATTTACATGTTTAGATTGATGTGTGTATTGAGTTGTTGATATATAAGGCTTTGTGTCTCAATATCGAGTCTAGGGTTTATGAAAAATCCCTAGCAAGATGTTGAAATATAGTATATAAAAGATGTAACACTTGTTGATTATGAACCTAACTAGGTTTAGGTATCTGATTTCTAAAGTTTGAATGTTTTGATGTCTCCATTATAATGACATGATTTAGGTATAAATGACTTCATGCTTATGTATATTTGTATTTGTTTGTACTTTCTATTAAATTTTTGTAGGTACATAATCTTCAAGATGTTGAAGATGTTCGTAATTGAAGACAATGATGAGCATGATGAAGTAAGCTATAAGAATGATGATGATCAATATGACCTTAATGAAATGAGAAAGAATGAAGTATATCTGATGTTATTTTTCTCCCTGTTGTACCTTAGAAGACAACCTCTGGCTGAGGAGAGGTAAGTGCCCAATACATTTAATAAAAACTGTGAGGAAGACAATTTGTTGTCCCATTCTTAAAATCCGCGAAATTTTATTTATATAACCAATGTTTCCAAGTCTATATGGGAAAAAAAAACTTTCAAAATGGCCTTCTGATGTTGAGTATGATTTTAAATGGAAATGCAGTGAAAAAAATATGGTGGAAATGTTTTAACAATAGGATGCTTACTGTAAAATATTTTATCTTAAGCTTTAGAAGAAATATGGAATCAGCATGAAATGGTATATAGAAAATAGGAGCACATTATTAAGGTTCACTTTACTGTAACTCACAAAAATCAAAGTTTGAAAACATGTTCAGTTAAAATACCAACAACTTCATTACTCTTTTCTATGAAGAAAAATATTTAAATGGAAAGGGAACAAGAACACATATCATACTCAAAAAATGCTTAGAATCACATTGAAAATTGTATTCATATCACCAAGAAGATTTGAAAATACAAATAACATCTGCTTCTGAGGTCGATAACTCAGAAACCTCCCTTCTAATTCAAAATTATTTTTATACAAATTCCAAAAGGGACAGTGATTTAACTTGCTATCACTCCAGCAGATTCCCAAGGCTGAGGAAGGAATCCCAACAGAGGTAACCACAAACTAAGATTTTGACTTGATAAATAGCCCTATCAAGCCAGAGAGGGCTCTCTCCAAAGGGTCACAACTAGGAGGGATGGAGAAATTAGGGTTTTAGGCTAGGTATAATGTGAAGGGGTTGTTTTTATTTGGTTTGGTTGGGTACATCAGTGGATAATGAAATTAGGCCAGGGAAAGCTAGATCAGGGCAATATATTTAGGGTTGCAGGGATGAATGTGGCAAGGTAGGTATAATGTCAACCACTTGAAGATAATGGTTATGGAATGGTTTATAAAATTTAAGGAGGATGAAGGAAGCATAAAAGATGTATTTCTCTCAGACATAAGATAATGAAACAAAATATGATCAGTTACCCAAAACAGAGCATGTTCAAGCATGTATTTTGAATTTCACACTTATAAAATATCATAAAATAAACATGAAAGCGAAGATGAAAAATATATTCAAGCATATTTTAATGAATAAGAAACAATGAAAGACATTCAATACCACAGGTATCCCATAAATGTAGCTGCAACTCCTCTTTATTAGCTTGACCAAAACTGAGTACAAGTTCCCTTGATCAACTAGAAAAATGATACTGATTCCAACTTACAACTCTTGAAAATGAGTAAAAAATGACATGATATTTTCCTAAAAAAACCTCTCCCAACCTCAGGGGTCGAATCCATGAGAGGAGGAGCTGATCCACCGAAGTCTGAACTGAAACCTAGAGTGTAGGGTGGTCAAAGTGACTCAACCCTAACTTTTTGCAAAATGATTCATTACACCTCATCATGAGTTTTAACCTAATGTATTTACCCTTATTAATATTTAAAACATGATAATTACATTTACATCATCAATTACATGAGGTAAAAACATGATTCCCCAAGGTAAAATTAAAATTTGTATTAAAACTCAGAAAAAGCAGTCAATTGTTAAATGTGCAACACCATTTTACCCCAACTTGCAGGTTGTTTTTGAATGGGTTAAAAGTGTCCAAATTGAATCCAAGATAGCTTTTTGGAAACCCCTTCAAGTATAATTTCTATAACTACCTTCATTTTGAAAAATGAAGGTCATTTTCCCTATCAAAATTCATTTTTCCCAAGATTGGTCAAAAAGTGCAGAATGAGGGTGCATAAATGCAAAGTATTGTTGGAGGAAACTTTTGGAAGCCTTAATAAAGTCCAAATGGAGCTCAAGATATCTCATGGAAAGCTCTATTTGTATAGTTATCATTTTAATCATCTTGAAATTCATTTGGACACCCCAGATAGGAGAACCAATTATTTTCCCAGGGTCACTTTAGAAGTGCAGAATACCTCTTGTAGCACCTATATTTTTGACATTTCTCCAAACCCATGACACCTGTGTAAAAAATAAAGGATTTTGTTCTTCCTTGGCCTATGATGGACAAAAACCTCTCTCCCATTTTTCAAATTAGTCTTTGTTTGGTCAGAAACACAGTTTGAAGGAAAACTGTCCCTATGAGTGGCAAATGACTTGACCCTTGGAATGACTTCTAAAAAAATGATGGAGACATGAGGTTTAGGTACTGAAATGACCTCATACTAGCTGAAATGAACTCCCTTATGCCTCCTCTTCTTATATGTATCTGATTCCATAGAAAACCCTAGCTCAGTGGGAGAGGAAATTAGGGTTTGGTGTAGGCAAAATAGGGGGTTTAGGACTGCCTTGTAGAGGGAGGGGAATGAAGGGGTTAGGGGCTGTCTAAATTTTTGGGGAAATTTTTGGGGATAGGGATAGATGTTAGAGGGTATGGGAAAGTGTAATTTCAAGGACTTATTGAGGGGAAGGGGTCCAAAAAGGGAAAAACACAGGCTTAGTCTCGAAAAGTGTCAAATTGTAGCAATAGGCTAGGGCTTGTGGGAAAATGATGATTTTGAGGGATAAGAGTGATGGGAAGTATTTAGGAAGGTATATTAAGGATATGGGAAGGTTTAAGAGCATAAATATACAAGTATTTTTTATGATTTAACCATGGAATTCATGAAACCAAGGAAAATGCCCTCAAAACCCTAGGAGAGGGAAATGAGCTTTCCAAGCACAACTGAGAGATAAATATGGTAAACACAAAGCCACTTATTTGGAAATGATAGTTTTAGAACCTAAAATTGTTGAAGACCTTTGAATATTACTACTCCTTCAAAAGATGAATTTTATGTTGAAATGACCAATTTTCATGATTTTGACCCTATGACCTAATGATGGCACAACATGGAAGAATGAGCTGAATGATGACCATGATGACTATGCGACTCTGGGGGAAAATGTTTAAAAAATGAATCAAGGTCATTGATAATGATAGAGATGAGGTGAAAGTAGGGTAAAATAAGGTGGGGTGGGTGGGATGCAAATAACATTGCTAACATCGACTCCAGCTAGGGATGGTAGCTCCTTGGAGGTGCCAAGAACCGCAGATCTCTAAATTTGTAGATCAGTGCCTTATCCATTGGGAATTGGAGTCCAATATGTAAACTGAAACTAAAAATAAAAATGAAAACACACTGCAAAATTCAACCCACACTAACAGATCATCAAAGCCTTAGGGCCTTCACCTCGGACTTCAAACCTTGATGAATTCTATCAACATTTGATAAAAATAAAATAAAATCAAACTGAAATGATACCAACCTACTCTAATCTACTATATAATTGTTGATTAGGTTAAATAATCCTTCCAGTGTAACCAATCCAGGGGATGGCTACTTACTAAAGTTCTTCTCTTACTTTCCTCGAGCAGGCAGAATGATGTACATGTAGGCAGCTCATGATGAAAACTTAAACCAAGGCTTATGCTGATAAACGAGACAACATTCATCTTCTCCAATGCTTGCAAAAGGCTATCAAAGGGATCTTGAAAATCCCGAAGCATTACCTTTTCTTGAGATCCAACAACTAAGATACAAGTACTACCTTCATTTTGATCTAAAAGAACACTTTTTGTTGATCAATAGGAAGGCATAGTGAAGTATAACCTTCTATTATCTGAGTGTTGGCTAAAAAATTCCTTAAGCATGAGAAATTATGACTCAATTTCTGGAATTTTGTCTCTCTCAATTTCATATTACTTAAATTCATATTCTAAGTCATCCTTAAACAAGAAACATTCTTCAAGATTAACAAACATGACAACCATATCATCTTCATGAAAGAAAACAATATCTTCTAGTTGATCTCCTTACAGGGAATCATCATCATAAATTGGTTTACTCACAATAATTTCCTGTATAGTTTCATCAAGCCCCTCATCAAAATATCTTCAGATTTATCATACTTAGGAAAATCAGGTTCAGGAGAAACTTCATCAAATATGAACATTGAGAAATGAGATTTTCTTTCTTCATGATGATCTATAAATCTAGTTTCAGGATTGTACTCATTTAAACTTATATTTTCATTTTAAAAAATCGAAGAAGTTTTACCAACAATTTCTTGACTATGTGAACACTGCAAACTTGCTTTAACTTGGACTGCAATATGACTTTTTAGGAGTTGATCTATCTCATATTCACACAAAGGAGAAAGAACTTTTTGTTTTCTTTGATAAAACAGTAATTGTCTTCTTTCTCTCCTAAAGATTCACAAGGATGCTAAATATATTGTTTAACCTTTGGCTGATCAACTTATTGTATTGCTGCAATAATTTTCTCTTGTGGGAAGTATTTGTGAATATCAAGGCAATATACATCATCTTTTTCTTCCATGAGAGAAAACACTTGCTATTTTTGGTGATGAAAAGGATTTTCATGCAAAGACTCCAATATCTCTTCATCCATGAACTCATTATCTTCATAAGAATCCTATAGGATTTGAATGAAAACCACAAATTTATCACAAAAATTATTAACCAAAGATAAAGAAGGGTAGGAATCCTTGTATTCTTCATAAAATATTGAATGGAAAACTCTAAGAGAACAAAGAATGGCAGGCGGAAAACCTTCATATCAAGATCATGTTTTTCCTTCAAGAGAAGCCACAAACATCTTTAAAATACAATCTTCAGGAAATTCCACCTTCAAATTGCATGTATGCATGTGAAATTTAACCAAATGTAAAGCAACATCATTCCTATCATCATCTTTAAACATAGGAAAATTCCTTTGCCAATCTACCTTAGGCATTTTATTTGGGAGACGTGGAATGTGATCCCGGCTCATGGGAGCATACCTTCTTGCAAAAGTTTCCATATTGAAACTTCTTGAAGCTACTAATCTTCATGCAGTGGAGTCACCATGAAGTGTTGATTTTATGGATATTTCAGTCAATGGAGTCACCAAGTGAATGGTTGAGGCTTCATATGTGCCCAATTACTGTTCACCATCAACAATTAGATCTAGATATTTGTCGTTCTTTCCCAGGGAAGATTTTTCTTTTCATTCCCCAGCAACAACACCAATATGTTATCACTCCACCAGATTTCCAAGGATGAGGAAGGAATCCCAATAGAGGTAACCAGAAACCAAGATTTTGAATTGATAACTAGACCTATCAAGCTGAAGAGGGCTCTCTCCAAAGGGTTATAGCCATAAGGGCTGGAGAAAGTAGGGTTTTAGGCTAGGTATAATATTCAGGGGTTGTTTTGATTTGGTTTGGTTGGGTACATCAGTGGATAATGAAATTAGGTCAGGGAAAGCTAGATCAGGGCAATAGATTTAGGGTTGTAGGGATGAAGAGGGAAAGGTAGGTATAATTTCAATCACTTGAAGATAATGGTTATGGAATGGTTTAGAAAATTTAAGGAGGCTAAGGGAATCATAAGAGATGTATTTCTCTCAGACAGAATATAAGGAAACAAAATATGATCAATTACCCAAAATAGAGCATGTTCAAGAATTTATTTTGAATTTCACACTTATAAAAGATCATAACATAGAAATTAAAGTGAATATGAACAACACATTCAAACATATGTGACTGAAGAAGAAACAATTAAATACATTCAATACCACATGTATCCCATAAATGTAGCTACAAATCCTCTTTATTAGCTTGGCCAAAACTAAGTACAAGTTCGCTTGATCAACTAGAAAATTGATACTGATTAAAACTTCCAACTCTTGAAAATGAGTAAAAAATTACATGATATAGGCCTCAAAAAACCTCTCCCAACCTTAGGGGTCGAATCCATGAGAGGAGGAGCTGATCCACTAAAGTCTGAACTAAAACCTAGAGTGTAGGGTGGTCAAAGTGACTCAACCTGAACTTTTTGCAAACTGATTCATTACATCTCATCATGAGTTTTAACCTAATGTATTTACCCTAGGTAATAGTAAAAACCTGATAATTACATTTAAATCATCAATTACATGAGATAAAAACACGATTCTCCAAGGTAAAATTCAAATTTGTAGAAAAACTCAAAAAAATCAGTCAATTTTTAAACACGTAGCGCCATTTTACCCCACATTTTAGGCTGTTTTTGACTAGTTTTCAGGTGTCCAAATTGGTTCCAAGATATATTTTTGTAAAAAACTTCACGTCTACTTTCCAGAATGACCTTTATTTTGAAAAATGAAGGTCATTTTCTCTGTCAAAATTCATTTCTCACAAGACTCGTCAAAAAGTGCAGAATGAGGGTGTAGAAATGCAGAGTGTTGTTGTAGACAACTTTTGGAAGCCTTAATTAACTCCACATGGAGTCATTTGGACACTCCAGCTAGGAGAAAACTTGATTTTCCCAAGGTCACTTCAGAACTGCAAAAAAACCTCTTGAAGCACTTGTATTTTTTACATTTCTCCAAAACCATGACACCTGTGTAAAAAATGAAGGATTTTTTTCTTCCTTGGCCTATTATGGCCAAAAACCTCTCTCACGTTTGTCAAATTCATCTTTTTTTGGTCAGAAACATAGTTTGAAGAAAAACCAGCCCTATGAGTGGAAAATGACTTGACTCTTAGAATGACTTCTCAAAAAATAATGGAGACATGAGGTTTAGGTACTAAAATGACCTCATACTTGCTTAAATTACCTCCCTTATTACTCCTCTTCTCATATTTATCTGATTCCATAGAAAACCCTAACTTAGTGGGAGAGGAAATTAGGGTTTGGTGTAGGAAAAACAAGGGATTTAGGAATATCTTGTAGAGGGAGGGGAATGAAGGGGTTAGGTGATGTATAAATTTTTGGGGAAATTTTTGGGGATAGGGATAGATGTTATAGAGTAGGGGAAAGTTTAATTTCAAATATTTATTGAGGGGAAGGGGTCCAAAAAGGAAAAAACATAGGCCTAGTCTCGAAAAGTGTCAAACTGTAGCAATAGGCTAGGGCTAGTGGAAAAATGATGATTTTGAGGGATAGGAGTGATGGGAAGTGTTTAGGAAGTTATATTAATGGTAGGGGAAGGTGTAAGAGCATCAGGATACAAGTCCCATTGATGATTTAACCATGGAAGTCATGAAACCAAGAAACATTCCCTCAAAACCCTAGGAGAGGGAAATGAGATTTCCAAGCACAACTGAGAGATAAATATGGTAAACACAAAGCCACTTATTTGGAAATGATAGTTTTATAACTTGAAATTTTTAAAGACCTTTGACTATTAATACTCCTTCAAAAGATGATTTTGATGGTGAAATGACCAATTTTCATGATTTTGACGCTATGACCTAATGATGGCACAACATTGAAGAATGAGTTGAATGATGACCATGATGACTATGGGACTCTTGGGAAAAATGTTTAAAAAACTAAGAGAGGTCAATGATAATGAAGAAGATGAGGTGAAAGTAGAGTAAAATAAGGTGGGATGGGTGGGATGCAAATACCAGTGCTAACCGAACCATCAACTGCCAAAAACTACTAACCACCTAAAGCTACTTTGAGACGAATTTTTTTTTTTCTATTGAACATTACATTGTTAACAAAAATAAAAGAAAAACATAGATACATCATTTTTTAGAAATTTTATAAAAAAAAAAACTGTTGCAATGATAGGTGGCATTGTTTCACTGAGTAAGCTTGGACTCTGGTGTAGTCGAAGGTCCAGCTCCTGCACTGGTTGTTGTTGGTGACATCCATTCCTTGAATTTTCTATAGATGTTCATGTCTGAACTTGGGCTCTTTACAAAATTAGTATGTGCCATTCTGAAATTTGTGATTATGTTGTATGTTGGATTTTCAACAAATATGGATTCTCATAAGCCAATGTAACTGAAAATTTCTATGCAAATAATTTACAATTGTTTCTCCCTTCAGCAATAATTTTTTTTCATGTGTGGAGCTGATTTTACTCTTGGCCTCCACCAATAAAGTCTCATAGGTCCCCCAGGGCAATAAATTTCCCTGTTGGTCACAACAAGAAGATAAACATGCTCTAGTTCTCTTGTCAAAGTCAATATTAAACTTCATCACAATCTCTTTCACCTCTAATAACTTTGTTTCTTTTTTCTTCCTCCACAGATTCTTCCAAATAATTTTATTAATTTCCATAACATATTCAGTTCTATCTTCAACCCCTAATTCCCTTAAATTCTGAGATTATATTGAGTTAATAAAATCAATCATTTTCCTAGAAAAGATGGCACGTTGCTGAAGCTTCTACTTGCTATCAACAATCAAACTCTCCAAATCCCTGACAATAATATTTTCCTCTACAATTATAGATAAAAATTCCTAGATATTATTCATAGTATGAATGGTATCATTCCAAAATATTTCTCTTTCTTGAATTAGGGACATATTTTCCTTTACTTTCTCATTCAGCTCCTTCATCTCTTGGGAGGAATTCTGGAAGTCATTTCTATATTTTGTAACATTTTTTCGAGAGACAGCCAATTCTATTTAAATCACTTGTAATATTTTTAGTGCATCATCATAATCTCTCTGCATATTCTTCATTTCATTTTCTTAAATCTTGAGCTCAGTCATCACCCTAGTTATGTTTTTTCTAGGGCCTTCAAAGTCTGATTGTATTAAAATAGTACAAACATGAGAATAATTTTTCTGCTCTAAAGTAGATATTTATTTCTCTTTCTCTATATGTTCTACTTTTGAGGCCATATAATGTTCAACAGAAGGCAGTTTCAATTTATTTTTAAGCACTTGAATCTCTATCTCAATTCCCTGTAACAATTTTTGGACACTCCTCTATTTAGGGTTCACTCCAACCGTTACAATCAACTTCTTTAGCTCTTCGTTCTAGGTGGTCAAGGCCCTGGAATTTTCCTTTTCCAACTTCAATTGATTTCCCACTTTTCCTAACAAAGATTCAACCTTGATAGCAGCAAGGGAATTATTTTTCAGAGCACTATACATTAGTTCTCCAGTATGCCTATGCCAATTGATATTATCAGGTAGTGGTATATCTCTAGCATCTACTGTCAAGTTGACATTCTTGAAACCTGATGAAGAAGACATGGTCAAAGTAGAGGGGTGACAGAAAGATAACTTAATCTGATTTATTTCAAGGTCCATGGAAGAAAGAAACCTAGATTGATAGTCATAAATTAACTAAGCTTCCAATTAGGATTCCATGCTCTCCTTTACTTTTCTATTCCTTTCTTATTTTCGGGATACAATTATTTTAGGATAGGGAGAGAACTATGAATAACCTCTTCTAGAACAGGGGAAGAAGGTGTGAAAATGACTTCCCCTAGCTGCAATTGGAAACCCCATGTTGCAGAATAACTAACCCGCTCATACAACTTAATTATCTTGGAGCCTTTATCTGCTTCCCCTTCCAAATCAATAATCTCCTCACTACCTCTTTTCAATTTTTTTTTCTTAGATGATGGGTCTCAACCTCCATCTGTTCTAATATAGTGGCTTCTCCTCCATTTTCTAACTTCTTGACATCTAGTCGAGGCTCATGCACATAAGGGGCATATTAATTCTCCACTCTCCTATTTGAAATAATATGGCTAGGGCCATATGACCATTTCTCACCTAGTTGTAGCTTCATACCTTCAAGGATATTTTGCACTTCTCCTATATATTACCTATTATTTACAATAAAAGGCCCTACCATTCTTGGAAATTTAAAATATTCCCTTTCTTTGCTGGAAAAAAATGTATCTGATCCACATTTTTTTGATGAAATCTAAAGAGAAAAATATCATGGGTACAAATGTGGGGAGTCTGTAGGGGGAAGCCTCTACTCCATATAATCTAATTTTTGCATAGTCTTCAAATAAAAACCAATATCCCACTTTAACAATTTTACTTAGTTGAATAAAATATTGAGCCTTTGGTAATATACAAGGTGTAGAAGAAATTTTTATGATTGAATATGAAAATAATAAAAAATAAGAAGTGAAATACATAAAATCCTCATAATTTTCATTACTTCTCACAACATGTGTCCAAAAAACTACTTACCTCTTTTTCTTATGAGGATCCATGATATTTAATCCCAGGTGCATAAATATTTCAACATGAGTGTATAGAAAGTGATAAGTAATCAAAGAGGGAAATCCAAAACATCCAGTGAGGGTAAGGTTTGTCAATTGAGAATTGATCATCTTCTCATAGAAAGTAGGTATGTCAAACACTGTCTTAGGATTCATCATTAGATTAAACATTCATAGGATTGATTTTTGAATAACAATTGTGTCTTATCTTCCCAAAATATTAGCAATATTTTGAAGAATGGGTCTGACCTCCTCAGCAAATGTGTCCAAAGGGAAATGAGTGGGCTCCAAAGGTAAATTATTCCCATTAGGCATTAAAAATCAGATTAATTGAGCATAACTTGGTGCATATAGAGTTTGGAAGGCAGAAAGCAAGGTTTCTTCTGAGAAAGAGGTGTAAGAGTTTGAATAACGAAAACACAAAGCTTGTTGTATTAAAAGTGAATACACCTGGAAGATATTCTCCCCTGATTTTTTCATGACAAAGAAGATTTTGGATAAAGGGAAAAAACTAGCTAATAAACAAATTCTGGAAAGACATATGTCTAAGGTATCATTGCAACTAAAATACCTGACCTGGAAATTGCAATGTATACAAGAGACTCTATTTGATTTAGAAAGACATGCTTATGAAACTCTATAAATTTTATGGAACAATTGGGTAAAATACATCGTTTTCCATGTCCATTAAAGGAATATGAGAGGAAGAGTTGGTTCACATATATTTCTTGGACATTTTGATAGCTAGGATGAAATAGACAACGTGTAAATACCTAGTTACCGGTGAATTTTGTTGAATAGAAACCTAAATTTTAAAATTCGAATCCACAGAAGCAGAATAAAAGAACAATGGTGAAATGAAATGGACAAAGGTAATGAGGTTTATGGGAAAAAAAAGGAAAAATGGAGGGAAACATAATTAAATGCATACATGGGAAGGTACAAATAAATGACGTGGCGATAAGATGGGATGAGGTGAGAGGGTGACATGTGTGATGAGGTGGCGGAGGGAAAATGGATAAAAACTATTCCTTGCTTGCTTGTCAATGAAATATAGGGGCATCCTCCCGTATGGAGGAAATCCGATAGAGTCCCCCCATAATGCTCATGTTTCATTGATTTGTGTTTATTCTAGGTCCTTGACTTTCTTTACGAGGTCACAAGGTGAGCTAACCATCAGGAATGTAGTGTCGTCAGGTTTGCTCCATCCACTGTGCCCCTAACAATATTTCCATTGCGCCCAACAATCTGACTTAACTTTAGACTTATTACGACTTTAGAGATAGGACCCTCAAAATTCATATTAATTTAATGAAGCATTAAACTCAATCAGTGTTTCCTAATCAATTATTAATAAATTAATAAAAGCCTTAACTTAACTCTGGTTTTGATTTTGATTTTTTTTTTTTTTTTGGGTTTTGAGTAAATATATATTTTTTCATACATGAAAAAGTAAAATGAGCTACAACACTCCCTAAGTTGAGAGGGAGCATGGTTATAAGAAAGGGTACATACCCCCATTTTAGAGGGAGGGCATATTATGACAGTCATAATGAATACCTTAAAGAAATGATGAATTCAGAGAATGAATGAAAGTACTAAAGTTGGATTTGCAAAGAAAATATTTGAGAAGTATTGGGGTTGTATTTGGTGCTACTAAATAAATGAAATAAGAAAGCTTATGAAAAGTTGTAATTGGATAAATTGATATAAGTTGAATCATATTGATTTAGGACCCCAAAGGTTTGTGTTTAATTGTATATATACTTGAAAGTTTATTACTGATTGAGTTTGTGATTATGTAGGATCTCTTCATAAAAAGGTTGAAATTTTGAAGCGTGATTGGAGTGGCTAATATTTATTTAATTTAATTTATAAGGAGATATGTAAGCATCTGGGTTGAGTGCACGAAGCTTGGGATGAAATTTGGGTGTCCTATGTGTTGATGTCTAGATCCCAAAGTAGGGAGAGTGGCGTTAGTCATAGAACTATGACCTTGGATACACACCTAGTTCCTTGGGTTGGTGTTAGAGTTGAAGCCTGATGGTACCTATAGATACCGAAGCTTGGAACACACCTTAGTCCCACCCAATTGGAGTACCCTGGTGAAGTATCCAATCTATAGCACTACTTGTGTTGTGGCTTTTTATAAAGTATATCACTTTGAGATATTCCATGTACCTTTGTATATATATAATTATGAGTACCTCCATAGTTAATAGGGAGTGTTGAAAAAAGTAACTAGTGTCAGCCTTCATAATTGTACTTGAGTCACGATGTAATTTATTTTTCAAAAGAAATAAAAATAAATTTTATTATAAAAGAAATAGACTTATTAAAGCATGGGTTTCATGCTTTGGTCAATTTTTTTAGTTCAAATCCTCCATTGTAGGCTTCTAGGGTTTATGTCAAGATTCCTTGTATTTTTCAATATGTAAAAGACACTTCTTGGGCTTCTATCAAAGAATAAATTTATTTTTATGTAAAATTTTTCATTTAGGCCTCTTGCACCAAGTCGGCCTCAACCTGAACAAGTCGTCCTAATTGAGGGGCATAATATACAATATAACGACATCAACTTGACCTCATTTGAGGTACATTACCAACAAGTTAAATCTACATTTTTTGGACGCAGAAAAAGGTGTGAAATTCAAGGAAGAGGAAGGAAACACTATCGAATAAGAAGGAGGTATTTTTCAAGCATAATAATTCAAAATTTTCTCTCTTTATCTCAAACGTGCGAAGTTGTTGGGTTGATGTAAGGGTTGAAACTGTAGTACTGTAGTTGGGCTTAAATTTTGGAGTTGTTGGGGGAAGAAATTATAGGTTGTTGGCTGTAGCTACTAGACAAGAAGAGAATACTCAAGTTTGTTGAATCATCTTGGAAGGTTGACTTTGTGGAGGAGGAAGACATTTTTTCAGGTCTAAAGGCTCGGTCTATCTCAATTTGATTAGTGGAAGAGTTTGATTGAGTTTTCCCCTAGAAAGCGGTTTTAGCCCTAGTTGAGTGCATACATTTGGTGTCATTGATATTCATGCTTTATTTTATGATTTATTTATTAAAATAATATAAAATAAGAACATAAATAAGATAATAAAACTACAAGAATAACACAAGTAATTATCAACATAAGAAAATCTCTTTTCTTTTCTGATTTTCTAACAATTCTAACCTATGCAGATCCATGCATGTGCACTCTATTGGTGGACATCTCTAATACATAATATTCATTGATTATTTCTCTAGGAATACATGGATACACTACTTAAAGCATAAGGATGTGGCTTTTGATATGTTCAAGGAATTAAAGGAACTGATAGAAAATAAAACAGGGAAGACAATCAAAATATTTAGGTGTGACAATGGTGGAGAGTATACATCAAATGAGTTCATTGAATTTTTCAAGCATGCTATAATAAAGAAGGAAAATATTGTACCTTACAATCATGAGAAAAATGGAGTGGCTAAAAGAAATAACAGTTCCAATGTGGAAGTTGCTCGAGCTACATTGCACGATCAAAAGTTGTCGAAGTTCCTTTGGGGGGAAGCTACAAATACAACGGTCTATGTAAAAAATAGGATTCCTCATAAATATTTGGATAGCAAGTCTCCTGAAGAAGTATTCATGTGTGTGAAGCCCGACATTATACATCTCAAGATATGTGGTTACCTATATATTCTCATGTACCGAAGGATAAGAGAAACAAGCTAGAAGCCACCAGAAGGAAAGGCTATTTTTTGGTTATTGTGAGAACTCTAAAGCATTTAAAATATAGGTATTTGTTCAAAGGAAGATATATTTTAGTATGGATGTAAATTTCGATGAAGATGTTTCCCTTGGAAATGCAAGCGACCTTCCTTGGCCTGAAAATAAAGATAATGACATGGAATTATTAGATGGTCCTTCAATGTTGGAATCCAACAAGGACATTTTTGATGATACCATGGAGCCTATGGATCCCTAGGGCCAGCAATGCAGGACCATCTTTGATGATCAAAGAAGCAGTAGGGCTCTTACTAAAGAAGTATGACAACTTGACCTTTCTCAAGGTCTCATTACATGAGGATATGGGTGTCTAATTTTATTTGATTTTTTGATTAAGTTAATATGCTCAAAATATTTTACAAATGCCATGGTTGAATATTACTCATCGATACCTTTCCCACAGTATATTTAGCTCAGAATAACTCCTCTCGGAAGAGAAGTTATGAACTCTTAAAAATTATTACTATTTGGGGAAAAAATCAAAAGGCCAAACTATAGGTCCAAAACCCAAAATATTAATTTGTTAAACATCATGCAAATTGGGATCGAATCAAATTTTTGTTTGGAAGATCAATGGCCAAATGGTTGGAAAGATTATTGAGGTTTAACTAGTCCCATTGGACCAAAAATTTAATGGATAGTGATGTGGATTTATTAATGATTAACTCATTTCATAGTGCATACAGGGTTGGATAACATTACCTCGCCGATGTGGTGCCACCAAAGGTTAGCACGTGGCAAGAAAATATGGAATTTTGAGTTTCAAATATGCATAAAATTGGATGACACATGGCCCACTCAGGGCATGCCAAGTGGCCACTATGATGTCATGATGACATCAGTAGAATAATGACCAATGAATCTTTGGTCACGGTCATATGGAAAGAGCATATAGTTATAGGGCTATAGGTTTCATGGTAATATAGAAATTTCAAATGGTCATATGGGTGTCAGGTCATCATATGTTTGATTGGCCCACCATAACCTTGGGACCACAGGTTAACAATATATATTGCATGAAGTGTTTGGAAACAACAATGATCTAGTTGATAATTAAGAGCATATGATCTGTGTGACAAATATTATTTATGGTTACAGTTTAAACGTTCGAATTTAGTGGTCTAGCCTCATTTTTGTTTTTCTTTGTTCACTTGGTTCATCTCTCTAGTTTGATGGTACAGTCCCATCATACAATTGCTAAAAATTTGGTTGGGTTGGTTCTTGCTATATTTTAACAGTGTGATCAATTCAGTGTTAAATGATATAGCTTGAATATAATCATTTCAACTTTGGTTTGCATCCAAGGTTTGGAAATTAGATAATAAGTTTCGTGTGTCCCAAATGTTGAATGTCTAGTTATGAGTCTTGGTCAGTCTCTTATAGCCTGCTCAAGGCTTAGCTAAAAATTACTAGTGGAGCAATGACAATAACCCAAAGTGTAGTTATTGGTGATCCTAATGACACGAAGTAATATGTATAGTCTGAGATAAAATCTGAGAGGTTTTTTTGGTATAAGGAACAGGTTATTTGTATTATGGTTCAAAACTCAATTTAACTTTTTTATTTTTATCATTGTAACCATGGGAGTATTAATTTATGATTACAGTGCATATTTTTTGTATGGTCATTTTTATGTATCATGTATGATACCAATAGAGTTTTGATTTGTGTTTGAATGCTTGGTGCCCCCCCCCTACATTTGAAAATGATCGATTATACTAAACATATGGAGCACCATTAATATATTATAGCAAGATATTTGGTTGAAGCCCTCCACATTTTTACAGAGCTTGACTCAGTTGTATTTGATGGAGCACAAATGAAAAAACCCAACTGTGGTATAGGAGAGATTTGGTCTCATTTCTAGCATTAAATTTAATTCTAGCAGAATCCACCATGGATACATAGCCAAGTATGAGGTGGCACAATTTGTGACATGGTATGTTTTGATTGGTAATGTTGTACTGATGAGAGGATGGACCTATCGCCCTTTCTGAAGTCATACATCATACATTGTAAACAAATAGAAATGTGGGCCATGTGTTGAACAATCCACAGTCGTAGCGTGATAGGTATTGAACTTTGGTGGGAACCTTAGGGCGTGGGTTTTGTTAATTTTTTTTCAATATTCTATGCTACGATGATCAATTATAAAAATTATTATTCCACTAGAAATAAATTATCCAATATATTTTCAATCTTCTAATATCAGTAAGAAATTGTAGATAGAATAGTAAACCAAATGCACAATAAAATATAACCAAGAACAATAGATATAGTGATTTGGTCAAAGACTAGGGGAAAACCCCACAAGGAGGAAAACCCTTTCCAAATTCCTTTTCTATTGTATTTTCATCAAATTTTCAATAGAGAGATACATAGTCCAAGTACATCAACAATGAGTCAAAGTTCAAAGCCTTGAATAGTCAAATCAACCAACCAAGATCTAGTCAAATATGAGTAAGAAATTCAAATATGGTCAAACTTCAAAACTGAAATTTTTGGTCAAATTCAATAGTAGTCAACTTTTCCTTAACGAGTCAAAAATCAATGGTCAAATTTCTCCAAAAAAATTTGGTCAAATAGTTCAATAATGCAACCTCTTCTACTTAGTCAAACCTAGTCAAAATAACCCTTAAATTATTCCCATATATTTTTTTAAAGACAATGTTTTACCTACAAACAACCTAGCCATACTTCTACAGTCAACATTGGTCAATTGGCTCAGAAAATTTCCTTCAAATTCCAGATCAAATCGACCTCCCAAAACACGTCAAACAAAGTCAAAATTATCCAAGTCAACGCTAGTTAAAGAAGACCTTGAAACAAAAATTCAATGATGCTCAAAGTAAGTGTCTCTCTCTCTTTCACATGTGTGAAATCATACCTATAATTTTTATATTTGTACGATCCAATCAAATCAAGAGATCATGTGGTGTGCAATGCCTCCAAGTGATGGGACTATAGGTGTATTTATATATGGATGATAAGATCAAATTTCCTTTCCCATGCTAACATGTACTTTTTGTGTAGTTATGGTTCCATGTTAAAAATAATATATTTACTTGTGAAAATTAGATTATTCCAAGGGCTAGTAGGGTCTCCTTAGTGTTATCACTCCCCCTTCCTTAGTGTTATCACTCCCCCTATTTCCCAAGGCTATGAATGGAGCTGAAGGAAGGTAACCACAAACCAGGCTTTAGGTAACGTATCTAGCCCTACCAGGACCAGAGAGGGCTCTCTCATTGTAACTTTTGCAGTCAAAGGAATTACTGAGTATCTAATGATATTAGGCTAGGTATGTAAGCTCATTAAATAGGGTTTTTTTAATGTTTTTAGTGATGGATAAAAAATTAAGTGAGTAGACTGTGAATGAGGTTTCTTAGGTCTGAATTCCAAGGTCAATTTGAAGATAATATGTGAGGATAGATAGGTAGTTTGAAAGAATTTTTAATAGATCACTAAGTATAGGATGAAGTAGAAGAGAGTTTGAATGATCACTAAGGTGAATTCATTAAGTTTAGAAGAAAATGAACATAGAAATGTAAACGTTGTCTAAAACAGAGCACGAATAAACATGATTTCTGCTCATAAAATTACAATATAAACGTATGTTAAAGAATAAGACATGGTATTAAGCATGAAATGATAAATATACATAAGAAGAATATATTCTCCAATGCATACCACAATTATCTCAACATAATTCCCGCAAATCTATCTCTCATTTCATTCCAAATTGCTGATTAAAAGCTCCACTGCAATATGAGACTACGCAACCCAACAAAATACTAAAGAGAGTCTAATTATATAAAATATGGAATATGACACCTCATCATGTCGAAATACCATCCAAAATGGATCATAAATACACAAGTTGAGTCATTTCCTACATTCTAGGGAGGTTAGAAACCATTCCCTGAATTTTAGTTATGAGCTAGGAGTGTTTGTCCCTTACATTAAATTACATATTCCCTCATGATAGGAGGAAAAAAAAACTCAATAAATCTAATTCCAACTCATAGGACAACAAAATCTCGAATTTTTGACATTTTCTGAGCTTAACAAGTGTCCTTAGGAATCCAATGTTGATTTGTAACATTTCTGACAGAAGGGTAACAAGAATTTGTAGAAGCATAACAAACGTTTGCAAGCACTTTTGAGGCACTTTTAGGAGTCCAAATAGACTTATGAAAGAACGATAAAATAGCCCTATGTATATACTTTCCTGAACATCTTTAATTTTGCAAAATTACCCATGGGAAGGCCTTCAAAAATCCATTCTCCCAAGGTTACTCCAAAAGTGTAACAAAGGCTCCAAAAAGGTGGCAGAAATATGAAAAATGAGTGGTTTTTTGGATTTTTCTTCAAAATTAAAGCTTGTCATGCCAAAGGGGTTCTTGATTTGTAATTTAATCATCAAAATTCATCCAAAAATTTACATAAATCATCATTTGGATGCCCCCAAAATAAGTGTAACAAACGCTTGTTACCCTTCTGTGAGGAGGAATTTCTAGAATTGTGCAAAAATCACAAAAAATACCAAAATTGTTCAAAACCTCTCAAAATTGGTTTTGTAGAACCTGTGAGTGATGGGATAAACATATAAGGAAGCTTCAACCAACAAGTCTAAGCTATCCTTCTCTTTTAGCTTCATTTGTGCTTCCCTTAGCCTTTTCTTCAATTGTTTTAGCCTTATTTGAGAAATTGTGTTCCTGGTGCGATAGTGATTTTCCATGTGTATTTGGAGTTTATTATCCCTCTTGGCTCTCTTAAAGAGCTTCTCCAAGTGTTCATTTACCCTTTACAACCAAAGCTCCCTGTCTTGATTGATCTTCATGGCTATAATATCATCAAAGATCAATTCTTCATTTGGATGAGATAACTGTCTTTTTAGCTCTAGTGCCCTTTTGAGGCCTCTTGTTTTTGTCCTTCTTGGTTGTGTTTCCACCTCCATGTCTGGAATTTGATCTTTCCCATGTTGAAGCTTATGGAAAATAAGCTTGTTATTTGAAGATAATATCCTTCATCCATGATTTTTTCACAAAACCTCAAACATCCAGTCCTCTCAAAACATATTTTAGCCAAGGTGAAGCATTGATTTCATGCATAGTGAGAGGTTCTAACTTGAGGTGGTGCCTTCCATTGAAGATCTTATTCTCACCCTCTATATTGTTTATCACTGAAAAAAACTGGAAAAAAAATGAGTGTAGGGATGGGGTAGGTTTATATGGTGAAATGGAGGGTTATGGAGCTTGGGAAAATTCTAAAAAAACATTCAGTAGATAAGGTGGCATGTTAGCTCCATGTTATGGGTGGAATGAAGTGAAATGGGTGCGGGGAAGGTGGTGAAATGATGAAAACACAAGAGATTTCCAATTTTAACACTGTGAAAATAACTAGTGTGTAGGGTTTCATGAAAATAGATGTTAGGGATGATATGGATGGTGGGGGATGTGAGTGTGAGGTATATGAGAGGTGTAGGGTAGTGTTATATAGCTAGGGTTAGGGTTTATTTATCTGGATTAGGTTAGGGTTTGTTAAATTAATTATTTCTATGTCATAGAGAAATGATGATATGGATAAATATAGAGTAAGCATGAAAATGAATTTAAAACTCAATAACTTGACCAAGGGAGTGTATGAGAGTAGTGAATTACTATTTGTGAGAGGTTCTTGAGCTTGATTGAAGATATTTGAAATAGAAAAACCTAATTCTGAACCCTTTCTGAAGGTGAAAAACCAAGTTAGATAATTGTAACAACATTGTACAGAAGCGTAACAACAGGTTTGGAAGCATAACAACTGACTCATAAACGTAACAAAGGAATTGCGAAAAATATGCAAAAATAGGGCTTAAATATGGATAAATATATCTCTAACAATAACGTTTTTTGAAAATATGAGAGATGTTTTTTTTCTTTGACATGTTAGGAACACAAACCTCCTCCATTTGTCCAAAATAATTTCCCATTTTCTCAGAAAACAAGTTTGAAGTTTATCACTCAAAATTTGCAGAAACATAGCGCACTCTGAGCAGAAGTGTAGCACCAAATTTGAGAGGGAGTTTGGGGACCTTCCTAGAGGATTTTGGGGCTTAAATTGGTATGGTTGAAAAGAATAGGATTTATTCTACTGAATGGAGTCATCAAGCACTGCAAATCCCTGCTCTAACCCCTGAAAATTTGATTTGAAGACAACCTATCCAAAAGTACAGAAAATGACCTGGAGCAACCGTATTTTGAGAATTTATCTCAAAAATAACACCTGTGAATAAAATGAAGGATTTTTTTTTCTTTGGCCTATTATTGACAAAAACCTCTTTCACTTTTGTAAAATTCATCACCATTACTTCAAAACAAATTTTGAAGCCAAATTGTCCTTGTGTGCAATGTAAACCTTGGCTTGATCACGAAGCTCTAAAAATTATGTCATGGTTCTAAGTTGGCTCAAACCTGGAATGATGACCTCCCTTATGGACCTTCTTCTCACCCTCCATGATGTTTTTCAACAAGGAAATCCCTAGCTTGATGTAGGATAGGGAAGGTGGAAAATTAGGAAAATAGGGGATTGTGGTAGAGTGGTTTTAGGGAGACAAGTGAAGTGGAAGGAAGTTAGGGAAAAATCACTAAAACTTTTGGGAGGTAGGGTGATGAGTTTCCTACAGGATACAAGTGGAATTTTTGGGAATGGGCATGTGAAAGGTGCCCAAAAGGTCAAAACACAGGGTTTCATTAGTTTTTCTGCCAAAATGTAGTGAAAATTAGGGTTTTAATGAAATTGATGAAAAAGAGGGTTGTAAGTGATAGGAGATATTAGGGTATGGTGTATGAAGGTTGTATTAATTTTTTAGATGATTATATTAGGGTTTTATCAGCTGAAACAAACAAAAGATGAAAAACACCAAAAAAGTAGTGGAGGTAACCTAATGAAGGAAACCACTCATTTGTTGATGAATTGTGACTTGAGAGAGGTATGAAGGGTGTCCACTTACTGTTTAGGAAGTTTATGAACCTTTATGCAGTGGTTTTGAACCTTGGATAACTGATTTGGAGCTTGAACACCAAAAGCACAGCACCTGCGCAGCACACCCAAAAGCATAGCACATGTAGTGTTGGCACAAATTTGGCTATTTTTCTTCAACACAGGGCAGTTGTAGAGTATGATGGTGAGAAGAGAGGACCTATTTACTTATTTCCATATCTTTTCTAACTCCCTATCCAAATGACTTGTATGGTGAAAATGAGATTTTGTTTGCTTTCTTTTTTGACATAATTGACTCTTATGGTGGCGAAACAAATGAGACCTAGACTCTGACCTAAATGAAGGTGTGGTGAATGACCTCAGACCCTAGATGATTGATGTATGACATGACCTCTAAAATAATGATGAACATGAATGGAGTGAAGGGAGTAGCATTTCATACCTAGACATATTCAGTGAACAAAATTTTATTTGAAAACTGACTTGAAACATGAAATTTTGACCTAGGACCAGTGCTAAGTAAACCTGAAAGAGTACATTTGATTACTGAACATTTGGACACTAACATTGGCTCCAAATGGGGATAGAATCTCCTTGAGTGTATGTCAATAATATCATAGACCAAGTAGCCTCATCCATTGGGAAATGGAGTCACTACAGCTACAATCCTCATACGATTCATATCAAACTGAAAATTGAAATGTACATCATCAACTGCAAACTCTACTAGAAACTGACACTGAAAGAGATGCTCATAATTTTGAGCTTATTAATTGCACCTTACCTACTCTAACTGATTCATAAATCACTTGATCAAGTGAAGTCGAAGATCCAATGCAGCCATGAAAGAAAATAGTTATTTCATTTCCTGCTCCTACTTTCCTCTAAAGAAAAGTGTTATGGTAATGAAAACCCCAACTGAAAACTGAACCCAATCTTTGTCTTGTCGAAGAAAATAAACTCCTTATTTTCTGAGGCTTCCAAAATACTATCCAAGGGGTCTTGAAAATCATGAATCATTACCTCTTGTTGATTAGCAAAAAGAAGGGAAATGATTTAAAATATAATGGCTGATTGTTATTCTTCATTTGGTTGATCCCTCTTAAATAGAAATGCAATTATGTGATCTTCCATATCATCCAGATGAGGGACAATATTTGTATTTTCTCGCAGATCTTCAATTGAGGTAGCCAAATCAGCATCAAAACAAATATCTACAAGTGGATTTTCATGTATATCAGAAATTGAATTGTCTTGGATTTGAAAAAATTATATATATTGATCATTTGAAGGCTGTTGAACATGTACATAAAACTCAAGACAACAAACCTATTGTACAATTTTTTTGACCTCAACAGATAAATCGTGACTCTTTAGAGTTTCTTTACAAGTAAACTCAAAATTCTGATCTACACATGTTTCTTCCTCAATTAAAAAATTAAAAGAGGATAGGGATGAAGGGTATCTGGACAGAACATCCTCATATATATCTTGATCTCTTGAAGATTGGAAATACTGCTGCAAATTATCATCAACTTCGAAATATGGAATATCAATGTCATCATTTGAAGAATTCTTCTCAAGTTTGTTGCATCCATGGAAGAATCCATGATTTTCTCATGGCGGTTGTTATCACAAAATTTTACTTGATTGGCTGCTTATCAAACAACTCTATGTAACTATTTCAAACCACTTCTAATTGAAGCTTAGCCTCTTCAGTTTGAGATGGCTCTCTCAAGGGGTTTTATGATATTGAATAATGATAGTACTATATGGCTAATTCTATGAGAAATGTAACCTGTTTTTTATGTTTTCAGGTTGTAAAGAATGTCAGCTTTCTACCATTGGGCTCATGGAGTCAACAATCATTAGTTTCAGTGGCAAAGTTTCTTGACATGGAAGCTGAGGCAGATATAGGTCTTTAAAAGAGGAAATTCACACATAAAGCATATGATAACACAATCATTTCATCACTAAAGGAATTTAGAGCATAAAATTATGAATTCTGAGTAATAGATATGAAATATACTACAAGTGGTAAAACATAAAGATATAGATCAATAAGACATCAAAAACCTCATGAGAATCTCAAGTCTATCAAGAAGAAAGTCACTCTATATTGCTGATATAAGTTAAATACATAAAAGCAACAGTTTGGTGCAAAAAATCTCCAACCCTTTACTACTTTGATGCTTTTTCTTTAAATAGACATTCTTTACAACAAGGATGATTGGCCTGGTGGCTATACCATCAAATTCTCCTATGAAACATCACATAACTGAAATACATAACGTCTAACAGAAAACTGACAACTACACCTTAAAGAAAACATCTCCTAATAGGACTCTAACTCCTATTTATTACATAAATCTACCTTATCTGTGAAAAAATTACATGATGGTTACAAATTAAGTGTCACATGCTTGAAAGACACAAGACAGAGTTCATTACCACTTTACATATATAAACCCTTTTAAACTTGTGGAGCATAACCCTGCTTTTTAGGAATGCATGACCCTTATCTTCAAAGTTGCTTTGGCTGATGACCTGTCTTCATAGCACTTCCTTCGAGTCATAATTATTTGATGATAAGCTCCCTTGACATGCTGGAGGACTCCAACTATCCAAAACTGTCATTAAGATGCTCCAAAACCTTTCACAATTACTCGCTACAAAAATAGGATAATTTCGTAGCGAGTTTTGGTAGCGTAGGAAAAGTAGCTTTTGTAACCATTTACTCCACTCCTTTGATGTTCCATGATGTCAATCATATCATGACACATCACCACCATCAATTTCCCCCATTGAAAACTACAAAAATTGACTTTAGAAGAAAAAATGCTGCTACAGGGTTTTTCGTAGCATTTTCCTGGCTTTAAGCCTCGTGAACGCTACGAAAATGTGTAAAAACCCAGAAATTTCCCATTTCAAAACTCTCTCCAAAAACTGACCTTCAGCTGCAAAAAAATGATTTTCTGCATGTAATGAACCTTCTAAGGTATATTCAAACTCAATTTATTGTTCTTGTGGTGTTTCCTCCTCATTTATAATCAGTTTAGCTATAGGCTCTTCCACCATTGTCATCTTTAAACCTTTCTTTTCCAACTCTTCATGAATCAATTCTAATTTCTCTTGTAGATATTTGACTTGCTCCTTCAGTGTCCTATTCTTAGATTGCAAGTGCAGGTTTACCTTTTTTATGTGCTTGACCTCTCTTCTTCGTGGCTGAGTCCACTTTATCAATTTTTCTGTGTTGTCCAAGGTATTTGAGACACTTGTGACTTGATCCTCCCAAATCTTCCTCATTTGTTTAAACTAAACTCTTTCAGATCTATGATTTTTTTCCTCTTTCCTCAAGCCTGATATCTCTTCACCCGCCTCTTTCAACTGCTCCTTAAGGGTTTCAACTTATGCTTTTTTTAGTGATTTTCTCTTTACCCTTCTTTTGTTTGATGACTAGTTCTTCTTTTGTAGGTGAGGAGAGGTCTATGATGCTTGGTGGTGGCTGAGTATTTTCACTGACCTTTTGAGATTCTTTGCCGATTTCCAAGACCTTTCTTGCATGTATTGTCATGAAACTAGCATCATCACCTGTAAACTCTAAATTTTTAACTGTTTTTCCTTTCTTTAGCTTTCTTCCTCCCTCTTCAACATCTTCAGCTTGGACAATGGGATTTTCTTCAATATAAATTACATGAAATATGTCCTCTAAGTTACCCTTAACCACTGTATGGCTCCTAGTAACTCTCTTGCTTCCATGTTTGCTAACTGTTGGCTTCTGTTTTGCAGGTGTAGCTTTGGGTGTATCAACCTTCTGCAAAGGCTCTTCCTCCATGCTCACTGTTTCAAACTGCTCTGCCACTGTTGGTGATGAAATATCTCTAGGTTTGGGAACTCTTTTAGGAGTGACAACATCTACTTCAAAACCACTCATGAATAGAAAAGATGAGCAGTCTTTACCTAATCTCTTCAACTCCTCTAACACCAACAACTTAATCAAGCCATGGTGAAAGAGAGAAGTTTCATTTCCTTCTTTTTTAACTTGGACCTTATATGAATTTTAGTTAGACTTCTGTATAAGTAAAATGGCAATTCAAGAGACCTCTTACCCACAAAATGTAGCAGAAGCCGAAGGTGGTAGGAGTAGACCATGTGAAACCTTCCTTCACAGGTGAAGTACTTATGAATGATTAGCAACAACTTTGAGTAGTTGTCCTTCATTTATGTCCTTGGGATAGCATTTGTGAGATCAATTTCACTATGCTCTGGTTTGATGAATTATTTGCAGTCCTGCATGGTGAAATTGATACCTTTAAACCACTGTTCCCCTCCCCTAGGGATTCCAGTTGCTGTTGAAATGTTGTCTGGTGTTACTGTGAGGTTTAGCATTCCCACCTTTGAAGTTGTCATAGTAAAACTATTAGTAAACTCCTTCGAAACCTGTACATAACAACCTTGCAGCCTTGGGCATAATTGCAAACAAATTGTTCTTTTGAATACCTCCAAGGCAGTTGGGTCTTCATTTAACAAATTCATGTCCATTGGCTCATATCTATGGCACTGACCACCTTTGTTAGTCTTCTTCCTTGTAGCCATGGTGATTTTATATCTTCTCAGGCTCGCTTGATTAATGACACCTACAACTTTTGAAAATGCCAGCAACCTGCTTGGCTCGATGAAGCATCTCTCCAGAACTCAATAACATGAAATGATAAAGTAGAGAATGACAAAAATACTCAATTGGGTAAAGTTTTATGGTTTCAATAACAACTCGTGCCTTCATCATGACATATGTATGCTAAAAATGGTAACGATGACCTTAGCCTTGACTTTGTACTTTTGAAATAACCCTAACTGAATCAAATGACATCCACCCTAACTCCTCCAATAATGAACTGAAACTTCACCTCAGGTTTGAAAAGACAGACAAGAAAAATATCTTTTGTAGCATATCTAGTTCATTTTATGATAGTTTCGCTACGAAACTATTAGGTAGTTTCGTAGCGAAAACTGTTATTTCAGAGTGTAAAATGCTACGAAAAGAGGTAAAATTGAACAAAGTGTCATTTTTCAAATTAAATGCTTGGGAAATGAAATATGACACCTAATGATGGCTGATAAGACATAATATGACCTAAATTGAGGTGATTTTGAACCTTAGGATATGTTAAACATGTAAAAATTTGAAATTTTCCTATATCAACTTGAAAGGTTTAAGGAAACCTTTGAAAAATGAGCTCTATGACCATGTAAAATAATATTTCACATTTTTTAGAGTGATAAAAATGGTGAAAGGGGTTTTCATTAAAAGCATCCAAAATTACATCATCCATAAACTCTTCATCGCCATAAGCACTTTCTAGCTCTTGAATAAAATTATCAAAGTGATCACAAAAATCCTCAATCAAAAGAAAAAAGGATGGGTTTCTCTATACTTCTCAAAAAATACTGAGTGAAAATCCTTGAGAGAATAAATACAAGAAGGAGGCAAGCTTTCATACCAAAACTGTGCTTTTCCTTCTCATGTGATCATGAACATCTTCATTAAACAATCTTCACCTTACGCACATGCATATGAAATATTATTAAATGAAGTGTAGCATCATCACCTTTTCCATCTTTGAATTTTGGAAAGTATGTTTTCCAATCTACCTGAGGCATAGGATTTGAAAAGCCTGGAACATGATCTGGATGCATAGGAGCATATCTAGCATTCCTTCTTGTAGTTAATCCATATTGAAAACGGTGAATTCACCAAGAAATTATTCAAGCTAACGTTTTTTGAACAGTGGATTCACCATGAAAACACTGAACTTTTGGATTCTTTGCCACTGGAGTTGCCAGGTGAAAGATACACAACCTTTCTTGTGCTTGACCAGTTTTCACCATCAAAAAATCAAAGCTAATATTTGTCTTTCTTTCCCGGGAAATATTTAACCTTCACTCCCCGACAATGGTGCCAAGGATGTATCACTCCCCTCGCTTCCCAAGACTGTGAATGGAGTGAAAGAAAGGAAACCATAGACCATGCTTTTGGTCAGGTAGCTAGCCCTACCAGGACCAGAGAGGGCTCTCTCATTGTCACTTTTGCATTCAAAGGAATGAATTAGTATCTAATGATCTTAGGCTAGGTATGTAAGCTTAGTAAATAGGATTTTCTAAATGTTTTTAGAATTGTATAGAAAAGTGAGTGAGGAGACTATGTATGAGGTTTATTAGGTCTTAATTCCAAGGTCAATTTGCAGAGAATATGTGAGGCTAGATAGGTAGTTTGAAATAATTTTTAATAGGTCATTGAGTATATGATGAAGTAGAAGAGGGTTTGAATGAGCACTGAGGTGAATTCATTCAGTTTAGAAGAAAATGAACATAGAAATGTAAAACTTGTCTAAAAAAGAGCATGGATAAACATGATTTATGCTCATAAAATTACAAGATAAACATATGTGAAAGAATAATACATGGTATTAAGAATAAAATGATAAACATACATAAGAATAATAGATGCTCCAATGCATACCACAATTATCTCAACACAATTCCTGCAAATCTATCTTTGATTTCATTAAAAATTGTTGATTACAAAAGCTCCACTGATATATGAGGTTATCCAACCCAAAAAAAGAGACTAAATGGAGTATAATTATAGAAAATATGGACTATGACACCTCATCAGCTCTAAATCCCATCCAAAATGGATCATAAATACACAATATGAGTCATTTCCTAGATTCTAGGGAGATTAGAAACCATTACTTGAATTTCAGCTATGAACTAGGAGTGTTTGTCCCTTACATTAAATTACATATTCCCTCATGATAGGAGGAAAAAACCAATTCAATAACTTTAATTACAACTCATAGGACAAAAAAACCTCTAATTTGTGACATTTTTTGAGCTTGACAAGTTTCATGAGGAATCCAATGCTGATTTGTAACATTTCTGATAGAAGGGTAACAAAAATTTGTATAAGCGTAAAAGAAGTTTGCAAGCACTTTTAGGAGTAAATATCCACTTTTGAAAGAATGGTCAACTAGCCTTGTGTTTCTAGTTTCCATAAAATATTTAATTTTGCAAAATGGCCCACATGAAAGCCTTCAAAAATCCATTCTACCAAGGTTACTCCAAAAGCGTAACAAAGGCTCCAAAAAGGTGGTAGAAACATGAAAAATGAGTGGTTTTTTGGCTTTTTCTTCAAAATTAAAGCGTGTAATGCCAAGGGGGTTCTTGATCTGTGATGTATTCATCAAAATTAATCAAAAAATGTAAATAAATAATCATTTGTATGCCCCCAAAATAAGCATAACAAAATTTTGTTACTCTTCTATGAGGGGGAATTTCTAGAATTGTGCAAAAATCACAAAAAAATACCAAAATTTTTCAAAAATTCTCAAAATGGGTTATGCAGCACTTGTGAGTGATGGGCGAAACATCCAAGGAAGCTTCAACCAACAATTCCAAGTTATCCTTCTCTTTAAGCTTCATGTATGCTTCTTTTAGTCTTTTCTTCAATTGTTTTAGCATTATTTGATAAATTGTGTTCCTGGTACGATAATGATTTGCCATGTGCCTTTGGAGTTTATTGTCCCTCTTAGTTCTCTTTAAGATATTATCCAAGTGTTAATTTACCCTTTAAAACCAAATCTCTCAGTCTTGATTGATCTCCACGGCTATAAGCTAATCAAAGGTCAACTCTTCAGGTGGATGAGTTGATTTTCTTTCTAGCTCCAGTGCCCTTTTGAGGCCTCTTGTTTTTGGCCTTATTGGTTGTGTTTCAGCCTCTATGTCCCACATTTGGTATTTCCCATGCTCAATCTTGTGGAAAATAAGCTTTTCATTTGAATATGATATCCTTCCTCTATGAGCTTTTCACCAGAACCTCAAACATCTAGTCCTCTCAAAACATCTTTTGGCAAAGGGTGAAGCATTGATTTCATGCATAGTGAAAGGTTCTAACCTGAGGTGGCACCCTCCCTTTAATCTCTTCTTCTCACTCACCATATTGTTTATCATTGAAAGGATGAAAACCCTAGTATGTTTATGGGATGGGTATATGTAGTGAAATCTAGAAAAAAAAGAGTGTAGGAATGGGGTAGCTTTAGAGGGTAAGATGGAGGTTTATGGAGACAGGGAAAATTCTACAAAAAATTCAGTAGATAAGGTGGCATTTTAGCTCCATGTTATGGGTGTAATGAAGTCAAATTGGTGTGAGGAAGGTGGTGAAATGATGAAAACACAGGAAATTTCCAATTTCAACACTGTGAAAATAGCTAGTGTTTAGGGTTTCATGAAAATAGTTGTTAGGGATGATACGGATGGTGGCGGATGTGAGTGTGAGGTATATGAGAGGTGTAGGGTAGTAATATATAGATATATTTAGGGTTTATTTAGCTGGAGTAGGTTATGGTTTGTCAAAGGAAGTATTTCTATGTCATGGAGAAATGATGATATGGAGAAATATAGAGTAAGCATGAAAATGAATTTAAAAATCAACAACATGACCAAGGGAGGGTATGAGAGTAGTGACTTACTATTTTTGAGAGGTTCTTGAGCTTGTTTGAAGAGATTTGAAACCAAAAACCTAATTCTGAACCCTTTTTGGAGGTAAAAACCAAGTTACGGAAGCATAAAAAAAATGTACAGAAGTGTAACAACAAGCCTGTAAGCGTAACAACACTTCCTAGAAGTGTAACAACTGACTCAGAAACGTAACAAAGGAATTTCCAAAAATATGCAAAATAAGGGCTTAAATATGGATCAATATCTATCTAAAAAAAACTTTTTTTTCAACACTCAGAGAGGTTTTTGTTATTTTTCATGTTATGAACATAAACCTACTCCATGTTTCCAAAATAATTTCCCATTTTCTCAAAATCCAAGTTTTAAGTTGATCACTCAAAATTTGTAGAAGCATAGAGGACTCTGAGAAGAAGCGTAGCACCAACTTTGAGAGAGATTTTGGAGGCCTTCCCAGAGGAATTTGGGGATTCAAGTGGTATGGCTAGAAATTTTAAGTTGTATACTACAGAATGGAGGCATCAATCACTACAAAAACCTAATCCAAACCCACGAAAAATTGATTTGAAGACAACATGTCCAAAAGTGTAGAAAATGACCTGGAGCAACTGTATTTTGAGCATTTCTCTCAAAACATAACACTTGTGCATAAATTGAACGATTTTTTTGTTCTTTGGCCTATGATTGACAAAAAAATATTTCATATTTGTAAAATGCATCTCCATTACTTCAGAAATGGATTTTGAAGCCAAATTATCCATGTCTACAATGTAAACCCTAGCTTGATCACAAAGCTCTGAAAATGATGCCATGAGTCTGATTTGGATCAAACCTATAATTTCTACCTCCCTTATGGACCTTCATCTCACCCTCCATGATTTTTTCCAACAAGGAAAGCCCTAGCTTGATGTAGTGGATAGGGAAGGTGGAAAGTTAGGAAAACAGGGGATAGTGGTAGAGTGGTTGTAGGGACATAAATGAAGTAAAAGGAAGTTAGGGAAAATGCATAAAAATTTGGGGAGGTAGGCTGATGAGTTGGATACAAGATTCAGGTGGAATGTTTGGGAATGGGCATGTGAAAGGTGCCCAAAAGGTCAAAACACAGGGTTTCACTAGTTTTTCTGCTAAAATTTAGTGAAAATTAGTGTTTTAATGAAATTGATGGAAAAGAGGGTTGTGAGTGATAGGATATGTTAGGGTATGATGTATGAAGTTTATATGAAGGTTTTATATGGTTATATTAGGGTTTTACCAGCTGAAACAAACAAAAGATGAAAAAAACCAAAAACGTAGTGGAGGTAAACTATGAAGAAAACCACTCATTTGCTGATGAGTTTTGACTTGAGAGAGGTATGGAGGGTGTCCAATTACTGTTTAGGAAGTGTATGAACCTTTTTTCATTGGTTTTGAACCTTGGAGCACTGATTTGGAGCTCAAACACCAAAAGCGCAACACACTCAGAAGTGTAGCACAGGTAGTGTTGGCACAAATTTGCTTATTTTTCTTCAACCCATGGCAGCTATGGAGTATGATGGTGAGAAGAGAGGATAAGTTTACTTATTTCCCTATTAAAATGACTTGTAAGGTGAAAATGTGATTTTGTTCGCTTTCTTTTATGACATAATTGACTTTTATGGTGGCAGAACAAACGAGACCTAGACTCTGACCTAAATGAAGGTGTGGTGAATGACCTTAGACCCTAGATGATTGATGGATGACATGAACTCTGAAATAATGATGACCATGAACAAAGTGAAGGGAGTAGCATTTCAGACCTAGACATATTTAGTGAAATTTTTTTATTTGAAGACTGACTTGAAACATGAAATTTTGACCTAGGACCACTACTAAGTAAACCTAAAAGAGTACATCTGATCACTGAACATTTGGACACTAACGCTTAGGATGAGGAGGGCTACCCTACAGAGGAATTTATCCTTTAGATGCAAAATTTAAACACTCTCCCTCAGCTAGGGAGGAATTATTGATTGCATCATAAATCTCATCTCAAATGTCTCTTCATCATCATCGCTATATCATATCATATATTGTCTTTTCTCATCTCTACTCATCTGATAAACTTTATTTTTCTAAATAAGAAGAATTATCATAGGGGAGATCAATTTTCCACACTATATCCAATGAAAATAGGCAGGATTCCCAACTTGTCATAAGTGACAAGGATCACACATTTTATTGTTTATTGATCTTCCCATCTTGACCCTCAAGAATAAATTGGTACAATGCCTACATCCTTTAAATTGGGGAGGATACCCAACTTACTAGTGGTAAGGATCACACACTCCCAAGTCTCTCCTCACCCATTGGCCATGGGTGGCAATATCAACAATCCCAACTTGTGGGTAGGATGCATATTGGGGTGTCAAGTTCCAGAATTGATGGTAGGGTAGGATACCCAAATTTTCATAAATGAAAAGGATAACATACACCCTATAGTGGAATTAGGTAATATACCAACCTTGTCATAAATGACAAGGATCACAAATCGTATTTTCTAAGAGTTCCCTCAACCCTAAGATCTCTTTGGCTCAATTTCTGCCACGTGAGCTCAAACAAGGGGGGAGAGCATAACTTAGTGTTCTTGATAAGCCTAACCATTTCCTAGGAAGTTCACATCCATTAGTCCAAGCTCCTCTTTGAATACCAAGAACTTCCCTTTCAAAAAAAGCTTGGAAAGTATGTTGGTTATATGCTCATTTTTTGAAATGTGATGGAGTCTTATGGCTAATCTCTACACCATATCTCATATATAGTGATATCTAATATCAATGTGCTTGGATTTTCCATGGAAAATGGGATTCTCTATCATTTGGATCGCACTTTTGTTGTTGCAGTATATCACAGTTGTACCCAGTAATTTCTCAAACACCTCTCAAAAGAGATTCCTCGACCAGACAACCTCATAACTATCCATGATATCAGCAATATACTTTTTCTTCTGGCTCATCCAAGATATCATGGCTGACCCTAGGCTAAAACAAAACCCTGATATGCTCTTCCTTTCAACAACATTTTTATCCCAGTCAACATTACTGTGTCAATGTAGTCTCACATCTCCGCCAATATATCGCAATCCAATATTGATAGTCCCATGTAAGTATCTCAGCACATTCTTAGAAGCAACCCAATGTGCATATAGAGGCTTGTTCATAAATTGACTCACAGTGTTGAAAACAAAACATATGTCGAGTCAAGTTTTCACTAAGAACATAATTTCCCCAATAAATTGTTAGTACTCAGAATGATTTGGAAGATTGGGTCTTGCAGCTTCTCCACATAACTTCTTGAAGTTCATCTCCATTAGTGTGGTCATGGAATTGCATTCGACCATTCCAAATATCTCCAATATTTTGACAACATATTTCCCTTGAGAAAGGAAAATCTCACTAGGTCTTTGGCACACCTGTAATCCCACGAAATAGTGCATCAATCCAATGTCTTTCATTTCAAACTTAAAGTCCAACTACCTATTATAGTTGAGAATAAGAGGCTCTCCACCTATCAAGAATAAATCATCAACATATAATACTAAAATTAGGGGTATACGTTGGATTACTTTGAAGTAGAGGTTCGGGTCAACATTGCTTCTCATAAAACCAAGCTTCATGAGGTAGCTATAAATGCAGGCATACCAAGACCTAGGGGCTTGCTTCAATCCATAGAGAATTTTATTTAGCCTACACACATGAGTCTTCATGTCCTGCTACTCAAAGCCTTATGGCTGCTCAACATATACTTCTTCCTTGAGTATGCCATATAAGTGTTGGAAATATTGAGAGAGGGGGTGAATCAGTATTCCTTTCAATTAGAGCATTAGTTAATATTCAATTATTATCAGTGTTTGTACAATGATATCAACAAACAAAAGGAACACATATGCATACATTTTTTAAGGTGGAAACCCATTCCGGGACAAAAACCACCTAATGCTTTTCTAATAATTCTTTAATATTCAACTCCAATTGAAAATAAAGCTCCAAATTCCTAGAATATAGAAAATAATTCTTCTCCAGCTTCCACTGGATGGACGCTCCAATGCCTGAGATTCTTCAGTAGTCAACTGAACGGATGCCCCAACACCCAATGAGCTACAACTCACCCTAGCACCACCCTACCACCCTATAGAAGAATAAAAGAAGAATGGACTCCCATACCAAGGAAAATGGTCCACTTTACAATGATATATAATGATGTAGAAGAAGAAGACACACTAGAACATAACCCCAACTATGACACAACCACCTAATGATGATCCTAGACCTCCTGACACTGCCTCTTCAACTCTTGGCAGATAGACACTAGAACAATTTTTACAATATTGTATTTACAATGACTTAGTACAATGATACCTTTGCAGTGACTCTATGCAGTGCTGCCTACTTGAAGAATTCATGTGATGAAATTCTTGCTGCTATTTTTCACCTTTTTTGATGCTCTTTTCATGCTACCCTCTGCTGTACCTTTCTTTGCTTTGCTGCCCTAGAAAGTCTGGTCCTTTGCAGCCCTTGACAACACATGATCTAGATTTTTCTTGCCTTCTAGGAGCTCGATATTGAATCTAATGTATCTCCTTTATTTAAGATCCCAAATATCTTATTTTCATTCCTATAATATTAATTTGAGTTGGCTTTCCAATGCCATAGGTCTAACCTAATTTGGATTCTTCAAGAGAGAGTTACGCCCAATTTCTCACAATTTCCTAATTATGGATTGTTTCAGTAGAGCGAACTTGTACTGCGTGCCCTATGTCACTGTTTCTTCATTCATCTTTGAAATTGATAGAGAGAAAAATAAATTCCATGCACTATCTATCACTTTTTACAGAATTCCAATCCGATACTCAGAGAGAGAGTTATGACTATTTTCCCAAGGTCACTTCTTTGAGATGAATTTCATGAGCCTACAAAAACATTGACTTCCACAGATCATATCTTAGAAAATATTGTGCATATTGATATGAAATTTTCACAGGGGATTACCAAGGATTTCGGCTTCACCTCATAAAAATTTCAGCTTCTAAACCTTTGTAGAAAAAACTTTAGAGTGAAATTTCCACGATGACCTGTTTCAGATGGAGAAATCCCTTTCATAAGGAGGATATGAGGACCACAATTTATATAAATGCTTAGGTTGAGAGGGGCTTAAACAAGTGAACGTGGGAGGGATTTTAGGAGCTTAAAAAATATTAATTATGACATTTCAATGACCCATTCCACAACCCCATGGGGTTTTAGCCCACTAACTAGGGTTACAAATTTCAAACTTGAATATCTCTTAAACCATGAAGAATTACGTGGCGTTCCATATATCAACGGAAACATCTCGACAAGTAGAAACCATCAAAAGCATTATTGACCTAGAATATATTAATTTGGTAGGTCAAAATTCCCATGCAATATTAGGGTAGCCCTTGGTGTTGCTTGGGTTGACATCAATGACAACATTGAAATGTCAATCCCTTGCTAGTAGCTAGAGAAACGATCAACCAAACAGTAGCGTATCGAGAAACTGGTGCAAAAATGTCATCATATTCCTCTCCCTCTTTTTGGGAGAAACCTCTAGCCACAAATGTTTCTTCATCCATGGCATTATCCTTTCTTTCAATATAAAAAAGAGGAGTGTCCATTTCTTTCCCAATGAAAACATCTTCATCAAATTTTACATCCATGCTAAACTCTATGCTCCTTTGACCATGTACATATATTATATAATATTTAGAATTTTCACAATATCCAACAAAATAAACTTTCTTTCCTAAATCTTCTAGCTTGTTCCTCTTGTCCTTCGGCACATGAAAGTAGATAGTATAGCTAAAAATCCTCAAATATCCAACATCGAGATTTACACCTATGAAAACTTCTTTCAGTGTCTTTTCACCCAAGGATTGATGAGGAGTCATATTTTTAACATATACAATAATATTTATAGCTTCTCTCGATAGAAATTATGACTGATTTTGATCATGAAACATAGCTCGGGTAGCTTCCATGATGGTATTGTTATTCCTTTCAAAAACTCCATTTTGGTCGAGGTTATAAGGTAAAATAGTATCCTTCTTGATTCCACATTTCTTTCAAAATTCAATGAAATCATATGAAATGAATTCTCCTCCATTATCAGACCTAAATACTTTGATCCTCTTTTTGGTTTCATTCTCTACCAGGGCATTATAGTGTTTGAACATATCAAATTCTTGGTCCTTATGCTTCAAGATGAATATCCATGTCTTGTGGGAGAATTCATCCACAAAAATAATATAATATAGGTAGCCAACAAGAGATGTGACTGGCATGGTGTTAGTGAGGTAAGTCCCCTCTGCAGACAGAGGCGATCCCACTAGCCCTAGAGTGGGTCTAGCCACAAACGAGACAAGCTATAACATCAATTCCTAGTTAACGAATGGATGGAGATTTCATAGATGACTTACCAGTGGTCCTACGTTGTTTTTGTCATTAGAAAGAGTGGTTTCCTCTCGCTCCTGGTTTGACAGATCACAACCTGCTTGCTTTCACGGTCGGATACCTACACGCACACAAGAAACAATGACAATATAAAACATACTATTTCACATTCGTAACTATCAGTCAGTCGAAGAAGACTAAATCAATTGCATTAAATAAACATAACACAATTATGGAACCAATACCATAGTCGAGTATACTAATGAAAGAAAGGAAGAGTACAACCAAGCTTCGACGTTGCAGTCTCCTCCAACAGGGTTCCAGCGGAGTGCATCTCACAAAGGCTTGTTGGGAATTCGGATGGGGCTCTCTCTACGAAATTCTCCTTGGTTCTACCTTCTCTATAGAAATTACTCAACTATAGTATCTCTTCTCCAAGTTCAGCTTCTTGGCTATATGTTCAGCTAGCTTTTGTAAAGGGAGAAGGCCTGTCTATATAGAGGAAGAGGGAGAGGTTAGGATCACTATAATCATGGAAGGGATTCCTATCTTCAAAGAGTGTTCCATAGGAGGTAAAAACCACTACCTAAAGGGACAGATCTGTGGCTTATCAAGCTTAACCACTTCTAATGAGTCATCCCTGAGGTAGTTAGAAAGAAACTTCTGCCTCTTTTTGTTAAAAAACATTCCTAAAATAGCTGGCGCGGGAAATACATAGAGACAGAGAGCCAAGTGGTGTGGGATTTAGTGCAAATATTCCCTATTGGCAGGAGGGGTGAACTGACTACCCGCACCAATGCCAAAAAATAGGTTTTTGTGTGCTTTTTGAGGAAATTTTCAATAGGAGAAATGATGTCCTTATGCAGAAGGATGCAAAGAAGGTGTTTGCAGAGTATTATATTGCTCACAGTTCACAGGAAAGACCCTCCAATATGCGGGGCGATGGATTGCAGGGACGGTGAAAAAATTCTGTGTAACAGATGCCCCCTAAAGCATGAGGTCCGAGATAGGGGGAGGGGTGAAATGATTTATGAGAATGCGTTCGACCCAAACACTACTGTCGGAAGACCTGCAAGTACAAGTACAACTGATATTTCTAATACATGACATGTGGCATGGGTGCAACCATCCATAATAGAGTACAATAATAATAAGATCTGAGGTATGGACACAACCATCCAGCAATAGGGATCAACAAATAGACTCAGGTATGGTCACAGCCATCCAATCAGAAGAGTCATATAATAAGTCATAGGAATACATAACGAACCCGCAGCCTGGATTTCATCAAACCAAACCCAGGGTCTTACGCTCCATCTCGACCTGAAAAAAGTACAAATTCAAGCATGTGAATATGTGAGCTGAAGTCGAACATGCAAGAAAATCGTCTAATTACCAGTCAATTATGAGAGTTGTTAACAGATGCAAGAGAAACCACCAATAATGAAAATGGCGCTCAAGGTACAAGAGGTACAATCCATAGAATGTGAACAGTGATCTGACACCGAACACCCACAGAGTCAGTCGATCGAAGGCCAATGATGCGAACCTTGCGTCGAATGTAAAGAACTTGCCATTGAGGCATGCATGCTCTAAGGTACCTGAAGGGAGTCTCTAGATCAACTTCTTGGATAATGAGTTGGAGTCGACAGGAAGTGACCTAATCGAGGGTGGGACATAATGTTTCCCACATCATCGACACAAGACAGAGGAATGTGATGTTTGTGAATCAAGACCAACAGAGAATCAAAGGGAGGTTGAAAAATTCAGAGGCAAACTTCTCTTGAACATATCGATGACACAACACTGGATTTGGAAGTATTTGACATCAAGGGATCTGAGGTCATGGCGATGTGGTAAAGAGCAGATGAGCAGTCAAAAGAGATTACCCAAACCCATGGAGAAAAATGAATGATGAAGTGAGATGTCCCCAACCCGACATGAATAGAGACAAGTGCCATGTTCAAGAGCGACATAATTCCAACACGACTACAATCTGGTTCCATTTTCCCCCACCATTCCTAGCGAGTACCCCAATTATTTTTGAAAACAATCTGGAAGGGGATAGCATGTGCTTGTGATGTAAGTTTGTCCTTCGGAAAAATCCAACCTAGTACATTTTACGAGCCCTAGGAAGGAGGAACTCGAGTAACGTAATAACGACGGAGTCTGATGTCATCAGTTTTAATGAGTCTGACAAAGGAAGAACTCAACATCTTTTCATGTTTAGAGAGTTTGAAAAGAAAGCGGAAAAGAAAAATCCAGCAAGGCCCTTTTCGTAGGTAGTCTCACAGATCTGAAAAGGTAGAAAACTATGTCTGAGAGAACCTCTTAGTCACGATAGGCTAAGGTATTCCTTTTTTCGTAATTAATCTATCTAGCCCGAAAAAAGGGTAAACGTATACTGGGTAGGTATCGTTTCGCAGCCAATTTTAATGAGTTCAAAACGAAAAGCGTCTCGAAAATATTTTCAGTTTTAGAGAGTCGGAAAAGAGCTGAAAGGTGACTCCAACAGTAAATTTTTTGTGCTTTTACCAAGTCCGAAAAAGTATAAAATACAACTCGTTTCTTAGACATAACCATGTGAAAACTTGTCGTTGTACAAAAAGATGTGTGTAAAACATATTCCTCGAAAATAATATGATAAAATAATCGCAAAATGTTTTTTAAAGCCTAATTTAAGATTTTGAAAAGTTATAAAAGACCATAATTGGTAAAAAATTATTTACTTTTCACATTTACCTCTTTGTGGAGCAACAGTGGTCCATATACCTTGTGATCTTGTGGCGACGATTACGAGCGATCCAGTGAACCAATCTTGATTCCGTCAGTCTCAGGTAAGATCCGACACCATTTTCCATCTTTTAAGCTATATTTCATTACATGAATTTTTCATTTTGAAACCTTTAGGGGAGGATTTTAAAAATATAGGGCATCGCGGTTGGCGCGGGTTTCGGGCACAGACTCGCACCAATCACCCCTTTTTTACACAGGGGTCACACCCATTGGCACCACTGTTAGAAAAACGTTGTGCCAACTGCGCAACCCAAAATCCACCCAAATTTAAAGAAAATGAAACCATTTTCTTGTAAATTTCGATGCCTAAGGAGACTTACAATGCTCATATGAACAATGTGTGCAGGTACCAAGTAAAAAAGATGGCAATTGAGTGGAAAGAGAGAGAACACAATGAGGAGGATGAACTGGCCATGGAGAATGAACAATGCATGAATGCCCTCAGAAACTGTGGGCTAAATAAATTCTTTCTGACACCATCTCTCCGGGCTCAGCTCGAATTGCTTCAATATCTGATAAGCATTTGGGATGAAGATCAAGAAAATTTTGTGCTTCAGGATCAAGAACTTGAACTTGAAGTCTCTGATGTATATTTTATCACTGGATTGTAACATAGGGGTGTAGTCGCTATCTTGACCGGTACCTGTCCTTCCGAGGAAAGCATGGGAATGGTGATTGACAGGGTGTGCTAAGGGGCACGAAAAGGAACAGGGAGTGGAAATATTGACATCCAAACCGATCCTAATATGGCACTAAAAGTAGTGTTGCACACTATCACACAAGTTGTAGGATCGCAAGCACTGCATGAGGCCATGAAGGTGCAACTGCTTCTCACCTCAGAGTGCATGAGCCTAACTCTCTTCAACTGGGCTGAGGCTGTGACTATTAACATCAAGCAACGACTCACCAAGTGCAAGAAGACCAAACTAAAGCAGTTTGGGTATGGATCCATTTTCGTATCATTCTTCTTGGAACGATTACCCATATTCCAGCTTCAAGAGGTCATTGTCCCGATGCCACCACCCAGAGAGCCACGGATGGCCCGATGGGTTGCACTGATGCCTAAAGTAGGGGATGGCCAACAGATGTCCTGGAGGCCAGATTTTTTTGATTGGCTCTGATGACAACTGATTGTCGTGGAGGATTAGCCCTATGTTGGCACAGACTTCACCAGTGATCCAAACCTCCCAATCCCGGAGTGATAGGATTGGGACGAAGAGCTAGGTAAGACTCATTTTTTATTTTCATGAGTTTATGATTTTTTGGTATATATGCATGTTCTGACAGTTAATATTATATGTGTGCAGATGTGGGCCCATAACGTCCTCCAGGTATGTCGTCAATAACGAGGCGAACTCCTCAAGATTTTGATCCTCACGGTGAGGGAAGTGATGAGGAGATAATACAAAACTTGGAGGGGATCACTCGTGGGATTCCAGACTATGCTCGATTTGATGATGTTCCTCGTGCCTATCATAGGCACACTGTAGGGGTGTCGAGTCGTATCCACTGCTTACTGAGGTGGTTGGTACGGATGGTGATGTGCTATCATAAGAACCACGCCGATTAGGCACTTAGGCTTTTTATTTCCACACATTTTTGAGAGACATGTTGTCTCGCGATGTAACTGAAACATACATATATATTTTTTGGGTTTTTATGATGCACACATTGCAAAAAATTGATATATATATATATATATTTTCTACATGGGTCTATTTACATATGATGATGTTTTATAAATTTCACAAATGTCTATCTAGCACAATGTTAGCTATTGCACCAGTTAATGTATTAATTCATCTTGGTATATGTTGATACGTAATGAAATCAAAATGTCTTTCAAGTAAACGAATACGTAAATATAATTTCAAAATTCATGGGTTTCGAACCAAATAATGATCGTTAAGTTGAAGAACGACAAGATGCAAATCCAAATTCAAGAGCAATGCACGTATGTCGAGTTTAACTACCTCGGTTAATAGTTCCAAAACAACACTATATTCAGCGACATTATTTGTAGTTGGTCCTAGACAAATACCTTGTAGGTTAATCAACTCACCAACAGGATCATAAATTACCCAGGCTGTCTAAGACAAGTTCCTGGTACTATGGGAAGTACCATCTGTGAAATCGACAAAAGGGGAAATAGACATCTGCATAACAAACAAGACCCAATAAGAAGAAAAAATCTCACAAAGCACATCAAACCAAAACATGCAAAAAAATGAAAAAATCACCTATGTACACATATCATGCATGAATGACTCAAGAATAATACTTTTTGAGGTACAACCCATTTCTGGGTTGTGCTAAGGGATAACCTTCATAATCAATAAGCTCATAAGCCCCATTTTGTAACACGCGTTTGATGATGTAGGGCCCATTCCACATGGGTTGGAATTTACCTACCCCTAGCTTATCATGAGCTTGGTCATACGGGAAAATGAGGTCACCTTCGATAAAAGAACGAGGGGAAAATGTTTGGTCAAAATGAGCTTTGACTCGCTTCTTCTGTGCTTCGATGACCAAGGCAGTTAAGCGACGAGTTTCATCCAATCTCTCTAAGTAGAGGAGACGCTCTTCCTCAGGCGAAGTATTAGGCAGTAATTCCACAGCTAGTTTGAGTGAAGGGATTTCACATTCAATTGGAAGAGTAGCTTCCAAACTATACACCAAATGAAATAGAGTAAATCCAGTCGGACTCTTAATCGACGTTCGGTAAGCCCAAAGAGATGAAAATAACAGGAGATGCCAATTTGATTTATGGATCCTGATTATTCGTTGAATAATTTTAACAAGGACTTTGTTGACGGCTTCAACTTGGCCATTAGCTTGAGGTTAATATGGCATTGAGATGTCGTGATGCAGGCCCAACTTAGAAGTCAGCTCCACCATCATATAGTCCCGAAAATGAGAACCATGATCAGTAATGATGGCTTGAGGAATGCCAAACTGAGTAATAACATGATTGAATATGAATTGTGTTGTTGTATTACCATCTGTAGCCAGTGTAGGAATTGCTTCGGCCCATTTTGTGAAATAATCGACAGCGAAGATGATATAGGCATGCCCCCTAGCCGAGAGATGGTTACATGTCATAAAATCGATGCCCCATTTGGAAAAAGGACCAATGGTAATTACAGGGTGTAAAGGAACAGGTGGCACATGCATCTTGCATTGATATATCTGGCACGCATGGCATTTGCATATTACAACAATGTAGTCTTTAAAAATAAACAGCCATAAATAGCCAGCATGAAGGATCTTCTGTGCGGTGGCATAACCAGACATGTGACTACCACAGGCGCCACTGTGGCAGTCATTTAAAACTTTCTCAGCTTCCTCGAGGGTCAGACATTGGCGGAGCATGGAATCGACTCCAACGCGATAAAGGGTGTCTCCAACAATTTGATAGGGTTGCGCCCGATGCTGAATGCGGCGTCAGGAATATTTCGTTAACTTAGACCTACAAGTAGAAGTTTGGAGGTACACAATGATATCACCGTACCACAGGTTGAGGGTGCTAATCAAGAAAAGAGTTTCATCTAGAATATGATTCTTGGAATGAGAAGGAGTAGAGTCGGCGGGGAGAGAACAAATCAAATCAACGAAAACAAGTGATTTCTTTGATTTGGCTGTAGTAAACTCCAAATCGAACTCTTGGAGGATAACGATCCACTTCGAGTATTTTCCCCCTAGCAACTGCTGAGATAGAATATAGGTCATGGGGTTACAATCAAAAATCACAGTCACCGTGCGTAAAATAATATAATGACGAAAATGCTGGACGGACTGGACTGAAGTCAATGCTAACTTCTCGACATGTGCATAACACATTTCAGGGTCGAGAAGGTTCTGAGACAAGTAATAAACAACATGCTCATTACTGTCATCATCATCTTAGACCAAAACCTTGGCGACCGTACTGAAGGCAACAACTAGATAGAGGGTGAAATCATGATGGTAATTCAGAGGACGTAATAGAGGAGTGTTGACAAGAAACGTCTTAAACATATCAAAATATTGCTGAGCAATCTCATCCCAATAGAAAGGGATATCCTGCTTTAAAATTCGTGTGAATCCCTTAGCTACTTCGACGTAGTTTGGGATAAAACAACGTAAGAAGCTTGCTTCCCTTGGAGACTCTAGAGCTCGTGTAACGCGGATGGAGAGGGGAGATTAACAATAGCCTCAAACTTAAGCGGATCAAGGAGAATTCTATCTTTAGATATGATAAACCATAAAAGTCTACCAAAATCGACACAGAAGACACATTTATGTGGATTGAGCCAGACGTTGAAGTGTCTACAACGAAGAAAGATTTGGCAGAGATGGTCCGGGTGGTCTTTTCACGCAGCTCAATGAGCCGGAAGGTCATCCAGGTATGGTTGAAAAATATGACGAATATCGTGAAAGGCATAAGACATCGCGCACTGGAATGTAGCCCCAGCATTATTCAAGCCAAAAGCGAGTTTTTTATATGCGAATGTTCCCCAAGGACAGATAAAAGCAGTATTGTGTTGATTAGACGGGAGAATGTTGATCTAATTATAGCTAGAAAAACTATCCATAAAGGAAAAAATATCACTCGCTGCAAAATCGTCAATGATCTGATCGATGAAAGGGATGGGATAGTTATCTTTAGGACAGGCCCGATTAATATCGTGATAGTCAACAGAGACGCAAATTTCTCCCTGCTTCTTATCCATAGGAATAATTTTAGAAACGCACTCTGTCAGAGGAATCAGATAAACGAAACCCACTTTAAGAAGTTTTTCAACTTCAACTTTTATGGCGACGACTTTCTGAGGATGCAATGGACGCAGACACTGGCGAATATGCTTCGCACCTGGGTAGGTGGGAATCTCGTGGACCATAATACTGGGATCAATTCCAGGCAACTCTTCATAAGACCAGGCGAAAAAATCATGAAATTCATGAAAGAGGCTAGTATACACTTGGACTTCATTATAAGAGCAAGTGACTCCCACATGGATGTTCTCGACAATTCCCGGTTTCACGGAAATGTCGATAGGCATCGTATGAGTGATGTTACCTAAGTTACCTTCAGCGAAAACTTCATGTGTCAAGATAGGCGTTTGAAGTGGTGGAGAAGGAAATTGAAATTCAAAATGCTCAAGATAGTTAGACATTGCCCCAAGGCTAGGCATAAATGAGGAACGATGATGCCCATCGCTCCACGGTAGATCTTTGAGAGACATGGTTTCCATTATAGCCTCATCGGATGGAAACACTTCTTTCAAAGGATCTGGCAAATCCGCATCGCCGAGCTAGGGGGATTGAGAATAAATGCCGAGAGCCATGCTCAAAGAAGCACCTTCAGAAGGGGGAGAATCAGATGCAGTTTTAAGCTCACAATAATTTATTTCAATTTGACTAAGCGACATTGAATCCCCAAATGAATAAACCTATTCAGGTAAAGGGGTGATCCACGGGTCATCCGACTGGGAGATCCTATTAACTTGAATGGTATTTGGTGGTCGAAAGGGAAAGATACCCATGAGAGCAGGACATTTGAAAATATCCGTCCCTACACTGTCAGGGGGAGAAGGAATCTAATCCACGTATGGAACATTGTTCTTGGAAGATGAGGTAAAGAATGACAACTAATCGACAGTAATGATTTTTCCCTTGTGTGGAAACTTTAGAAGACAAAAGAGGGTGGACGGAATGCACAACAAATCATGAGTCCAACTGCGACCGAGTAGAATATTGTAATTGAGTTTAGCATCAATGAATTATACTTCAAAATTGACCATATTTCCTTGCAACGTGATTGGTAAGCTAGTGAGAACACCCAAGGGTTTCGATTCCTTTCGATCAAATGCCTCAAGGGCATTGGGTGACGAAGTGAGAGTTGGAGAGCCAATAGCTTTCTAGCAAGCAGATGGCATGACACAAGTGGATGCACCTTCGTCCACAACGACTCTATGGATTTTGAGGCCGTTAATGCCGACTTGTATGACAAGCGCAATCTGGTGCAGAAGTCGGGGGACGAAGTTCTCTAAATTGAAAGAGAGAAGGGTAGTATCAGCAGGATCAATTCCATCGATCACGGATAACAATGCTTTCTGTTGAGACGAACAACTCTGAAGCACTTCTAACGTGAACATCGCGGATGGCCCTGTGCTAAATCCTCAACAATACTGTAATGTTGAGTAGCACGGGCGTTAGGATTATATGAAGATTTTCGAAGAACACCTTTAGAAGGTGGTCATACAAAGGGTTCAACACTGGGTATTTCAATCTCAAGAGGACCAGAGGCAGGTGGGGGAGGAGGACCATCAGCGATCTCTTTCCTGGCTACCTAGTGTGATCCATCATAATCTTTCGACCGAGTAGCAATGTAAACGGGTGCGGAACCATTCATCATGAACACCTGAGAGCCAAACGATGCAGATGGCGTAGGTTGATCGACCACCTGAGTTTTCTAAGATGGGAAAGGTTCCTTAAGGACAGCGGGAGTTCCCTTAGCGCCTTTGAGCAATTTACTAACTTCGGCACGTATAGTACAATCCTTAGTATAGTGTTCCTCATCACAAATCAGACAGGGATACTTCGGCTTTTGTTGTGAACCATCATCAGCACGAGGTTTAGACAATTATGGTTTTGGGGCATCGGCTTTGGCCTTGCCTTTGCCTTTATTTCTGCCCTTGGAAATCTTGTTTGCAGGATTAGCCTGAACGGCATTGACCTCCGAGGTTTTACCAAAATCCGAGGTAGGCCGAGGAGCAAAAGCATTGGAATAATATGATTTCTGATTCCTATTGGAAGACTTGCGCGAAGCCTGAGAGACGGAACCAATAACGTTGTCGACCGATGGGGTAGCCAGCACTTTAGAGGTACCAGGTCATGGAGCCTTAGTCAAGATGTCATACAATATGCCCAATTAAGAGTACACTAAATCAAGGTACTGGGCACAAGCAATGGCTTGTTCCTCGGTTACACATGCCCCCATGGCGATGTATTTTGAAATATGATTGAAAAAAGAGGTAGTGAACCAATGAGTAAGAAGCTGATCAGGAATTTCGATCTTGATCAGGTGACAATGCCGTCTCCATTCATGAATTTGGTCCGAGATATAGGTAGCCTGGTCCTGTTTCAAGGATGTTAGGATATGCGTCCTGGCTTCATAACAAACTGGCAACTGGAAATGAGTAAGGAATGCCATAGCGAGGTGTTGAAATCTTGAAAGATACTACGAGGTAGTTCGATATAACACTTAGCAGCAGCTCCGGTAAGATTGCGCTGGAAAAGACGGAGTCGAACAGAGTCATCCACCCAAGAATTGGAAGAACACCACAAATGGTATGTCATGACATGTGCTTGGGGGTCTTCTCCAGACTTGCCCTAAAACTTGGGACAATCACCAGGAACCTTCGTTGGAACCAGGGGCCAATGTGGATTATGAAGAATTGGATCATTTGTCAATTTGGACAGATCCTGTAACTCCAACGTGGCGAGAAAGGGTAATTGAGGGTTAAAAGGCATAGCCAGTCCTAGATAAGGACCTGTACCCATACTCCATCCTGGTTGAGTATAAATTTACCCCCATTGGTTCTGTCCTGGAGGATTCTGACCATAAGGGGTGTAAGCTAGATAATTCGATTGATATGGTGGCTGAGGACTAGGATACAGGGGTTGAAAACTAGGATACTGATTTTGAGTATTCGAGGGTCTCAATTGAGCAGCATAAGGATTTTTTTGTGGAATATAAGTATGGCCTGGCGGTTGAGGGTAATAAGCAGAACCTTGAGGTGCATTATATACTATTTGATATTGAACTTAAGGATAATAACCGCCTTGGGCTCGAACGAGCTGCTGATAAGTAGGGCTCTACTAAGTTGGATGGGTCGGGCGCACAGGTTGATTCGACTATGGCAAGGAATAGAGCAGTGGCTGACCGGGGTGAACTGTTTGTGCAGGTTTTCCCGGCTGAATAGGTTGACTTGATTGATGAGGGCCACTAGGTTGCCCTTGCTGAGCAGGTTGGCCTGATGGCTATGGCGGGCCAGGTTGACCTAGAGCAGGACCATAAGATGGTCCAGGTTTTGCAACATTTGGACCAATTGGAAAATATAGTTGTTGTCGTTGCACCAAAGGTTGATATGAATGGATTTTCCCTCCAGGACCGTATAAAGGTCCAGGTTGATAAACCCGTTGCCCAGCTGGTCCTTGAGGTTGCCCTGGTTGGACCGCAAGCTGAGGCTGTAAAGGTTGACCTTGAGGATTGTAAGGCTACCCTTGCGGGCCATAAAATAATCCCTGCTAGACCGAAGGTTGCCCCTGTAATGGTTTCCCTTGTGGGTCGTACGCATACTCTTGCTGGGCCGAAGGTTGTCCCTGAAAGGGTGGTCCTTATGGGCCGAAAGCATACCCTTGCTGAATCGAAGGTTGTCCCTGAAAGGTTTGTCCTTGTTGGTTAGAAGGTTGCCTAGGCAAGGTAGGTATAAAACCATTAATGAACTAATAAGCCTTAGGAGCGGGCAAATAGATAGGGTTGCCATGCTCATCATATTGAAATGGAAGTGAATAAATTGGGGTACCATCCGTGCCATAATGAGAAAAATAAGGACGATTAATATCCTGAGGGGACCGATTATTATGGGAGCTCTGTTGCTGAACAACAAGCCGATACTCCTTAAAAGAAAGGCCGTTAGGGATTTCCATTGCAATCAAAGTCTCTACCGAAGCCTAAACTCCTGACGACTGAGTGGTGATGACCGATGCTGATGCAGCCACACAGAAAGTAGGCCTAGTGGGGACAAACATAACAAAAGGCATCGATGAGACACGTGTCATCGACAACATCCCTAATGATGGGAGAACCGGCCCCCTCGACAGAGTTGATGTTGCCATGGAAGCAATACTGGCTATAATCTGACCCAAAGACCTATATCTGGCTGGAAGCGACATCGATGGTGAAGATTGAGTAGGCTCTTGATGGATGTCTTCTGGGAAAATTTGGTATTCTTCATCATAAACTGGAATGCCCTCACTGCCATTAGGACCAGACGAGTCCATGTATTAATCCATCGTGAGATATTGTAAAATACTACGGGGGCTAGGAGGTATGATAGCAGCCAAAAACGACAATCCCAATGTTAGAGGGGGAAAATGTTACCTGACCCCAAACCCAAACCAAGCGTTTGAAAGAGGCCAATGGAACTCAACCGATTCTCCAAAGGGGTACTCTAACGGGATGATAGGCTACTGAAGCTCAGAAATCCTAGAGGTTTGTGAAGTTTCAGATGAATAGTTCGAGAAAGGACTACCAGTAGACGAAACCGATGGTTTTGCCACTGTGACTGTAGCACACTAGAAAGGGAAAAAGATCGGAAAAGAAGACTCTTGGATCAAAACCAAGGCAAACAAAGACATGCCAAGTAATCAAAATTTAATGGGCGTGTAATTGTAGGTAGTTTATTTTACCACATTGAAACCAAAAATTTGTTGTTTCATGTTTTAAGAGTCAAGAAACAGTCAAAGATGACTCTAGTCTCTTTCAGTTTTAAGCGAGCGTGAACGGACAAGAGCTTGATGATATTTTCAAATTTATGGAATTAGTAAAGATCAAAAATTACTACTCAGGTAGTCTAGGTAAAAGGGTGTACCAGGTTCCCATGAACTGCCATATACACCTTGGTAATAAAATGAAAGAATAATTAACCAAGGACTTGACGTACGTGCAGGTAGTCTCCCCGAATGTTGTGTTGGAATAAATACTGAGAGGGGGGGGGGGTGAATCAGTATTTAGAGCTGATTGAGAACTTTTAATTTTTCTTTCTTAAAACCATATGCTACTTTACTGAATCCAACTTGTATGTTCAGAGATCTTATTATGTCTTTACTTAGATCATTGCATCATTCATTCATCCGATGTTAAGCAGTAAATATGACCAGAAATAACAGAACAAACCATCAAACATAAGCAACACATATGAATACCAGTATTTAAGGTGGAAACCCAATTTGGGAGAAAACCACCGCTGTTGTTACCTTAGTCTTCAATATTTATTATAAAGAAAAATTCTTACAATTTTATGCTAGTGCAGACTTATACCAGCATGCAGGCACCCACCTGTAGAAGGCTACCACCTTCTCTCATTTTCCAGTCACCATTGGAAGGGAGCTCCAACCCCCTGATTTAAAACCAGTTTGTAGAAAGATTTCACTTTCACACTGAAGGCTTCAACCCTCAGATCTACCAACTTTCTCTTAATTTCTTCATCAGATTTGTGTCAGATCTTCGTGACTTCATTTTCAGATCTTCCTAGAGATTCATCATTTCTAGATCTAGAGATCATATCCATAGGTGCATCATAGATTTAGATTCATCAGAGACAGATTTCAATCATGCAGATATCTCTTAAAAATTTATTCATTAACAACCCCTAAATCTGCACATCAATTGTAGTATAATCCTCTTCTCCTTATATAGTTTAGCCTTTATCAATACCATGAGTAGAAAACCACTCAACCACTAATGGTATTCGTATTAAAAGTCGAACCAATCCAAATTGAAATCCCAATCTTCATTCTTTCATATACGAAACATCCCAAAGGTAATATTTATCTCCGCCAAATAATACTATAGCCAAGGTTAAGAAACATTAACGTGCCGCTGATGGTTTTCTTTCTTTTATTGGAATTTTATTTATCAAATTCGTGGAATTTGATAAATAAATATTTTTCACAACCTTTATATAATAGAAATTTATATTAATAACCAGTGCTTTTATCAAATGGCTTTTAAATAGACCTTTGGTTCCGGCCCCACATACATAATCGACGGCTCAATCAATATAATTTCAAAAACTGGGGCCCATCGCTAACGATCGTTTCCATCCGACGACAAAGAGCACATTGCTCGGTCTTCAGATGATCCAACAAATATCGTTCGTTGATGATGCATGTATGATAACGTGCAATGGCACGTCGTACCTTGGGTAACCTTCACGCATCTATAGCAAATGAACACCGTCTGATGACCCCTTCCTAGATCAACGACGTTTAATAATATCGCTCGGTGTCTTTGGTCGAATGTTAACGTGCGATGGCACACTTTGATAGTGGTTTTCGTGGGTCCACCTTTGCTACGTGTCAACGTTTCTATGGAATCACTCCCCAACCTAGAAATACCGCCTATTACCGAAGGGTGGTGCGATGAAACCTGGAAGCCACCTTCACTGTTCACTCGGTCTTGGTTCCGTCCTTCCACGCAAGGTTCTGTCGCGCTTCCTTTTGTTACGTTCTACCTCTTTCGTTCCAAGTTCCGTTCATGATTCCAAAGAGTTAGTTCGTGTTCCATCGAGAGTTCAATGCCAAATACTCTTTTTTAGTTCTTCTGCGTTATAACTGATTTTCTCTCGCTCCTTGTTCCTTTCTCCATGAAAGCCAGTCAACTCCTTACTAACAGCGTAGATCCTTCCATGTGGAGCTTAAAACCACAACTTTGTTCATATCATATATTCAACGAATATATAACTCCACTGTCTACCAGTTTGGATACTCTTTCGACCATATTAACATTGGTTCCTCGAACAAAATACAGAGCACCATTAATCCCCTCATAGGGTTTCTTACTTATCACGGATTGCAATTATCCTCCATCAGGATGTATACATATGTTCACACATGAATTAATTCCACAGGGACTCAAATATCCTCCCTATTGAATTCAATTTTCTTCTTGACTGATATTGCCTTCTGTAGATGCACTCTTTCTCTATTCCTAGTTACTATTTCAGATGCCACTTCCTTTGCCATCAATGACAATATTTCCAACAATCTCCCCCTTTGGCATTGATGGCAATACTCTTCCTATGATTGTCTTATTATTTTTTTTACTTTTCCTCCCCCTTTGACATCAATGGCAAAGAGTTGATCAAGATCCTTTGAACTGAAAATACCATGCTCCCCCTGAGATCATGCTGCATCTTCAAACAAAAATGACTTATAAATGCCAATAATGCATCCTTTTCACATGACCAATGCTCCCCCTTAGCCTGTGCATTCAAAGATGCCCAAAAACACCTCACAACCAATTTAATCTTCTGTATTTAAGTAGATCTGATCTTCTACATGGCAGAGACTACTCCCAGTTTCTGTCTGAGATATTCGAATGCTTCCCTGGGTAGAGGTTTGGTAAATATATCAACAATTTGTTCTTTGGAGGGAACATACTCCAATTTCACCATTTGTTCAAGTACTTGTTCACGTAAGAAGTGATATTTGATGGGAATGTGCTTGGTCTTGGAATGCATAACATGATTCTTTGAGATACTGATGGCACTTGTATTGTCACACATAATGGAGATAGGAGGTGAACATTTGATTTGAAAGTCTTGTAAGGTTTGCATCATCCAGAGAAGTTGAGTGCAACATGATGCAACAGCCACATATTCTGCTTCTACTGTAGATAAGGCAATATATCTTTGCTTCTTGCTGAACCAAGATACTAACCAGGGCCCCACATAGAATGCACCACCACTAGTGCTTTTCCGATCATCAAAATTTCCAGCCCAATCTGCATCAGTGTAAGCATGAAGAGTAATATCAGCATTATTTGGATACCATAGTCCAAATTCTTGAGTTCCTTGTAGATATTTGAATATTGTTTTCACAGCCTGAATGTGAGACTCTTTTGGATTGGCTTGGAATCGTCCAATAATCCCAACTGCATGCATAATGTCTGGTCTTGTCCCAGTGAGATACAGTAGAATTCCTATCATAGATCTGTATTCTAGTTGATTCACTGAGGGGTAATCATCATTAGAACTGAGATTACATCCAGTTATAATTGGTGTACTTACAGGTTTGCAATCTTCCATGCCATACTTCTTCAACATTTTCTTGAGATATTTTGCTTGTGATAAAAATATGCCATCTATTGCTTGCTGCACTTGTAAGCCAAGAAATAATGTTAGTTACCCAAGTAAAGACATTTCGAATTCTTGCTGCATATCAGAAGCAAATTTCTGACTCATAGATTCTTCATTACTTCCAAAAATGATATCATCAACATATACAACCAAAATCAATAGTTTATCATTTTTAGTTTTTGTGTATAAGTTGCTATCAGCTGTCCCCTTTGAAAATCCTTGTTGATGAAAATATTTGTCAAGACGATAGTACCAAGCCCTTGGAGCTTGTTTGAGACCATATAGAGCCTTTTTAAGTCTACAAACAAGTTTTTCATCATTTCCCAAAATGAATCCTTCTGGTTGTTCTCTATAGACTTCTTCTTCTAGATCACCATTGAGAAAAGCAGACTTAACATCCATTTGATAAACTTTGAATTGTTGAAAGCTTGGAAAAGCAAGAAACATTCTTATGGCTTCAAGTCTAGCTACAGGGGTAAAAGTTTCTTCAAATTATATACCTTCTTGTTGAGCATACCCCTTGCAAACAAGTCTAGTTTTATTTATTATAACATCCCCATTCTCATTTAACATGTTTTTGAATATCCATTTAGTTCCAATGACATTTTTGTCATGAGGTCTTGGTAATAATTCCCAAGTGTGATTATTTTCAATTTGATCAAACTCTTCATTCATGGCTTGAATCCAACATTCATATTTGCTAGCTTGACTGACATTGTGTGGTTCAATAGTGGATAGAAATGCCAGATTGCTAGAAGATCCCACAACAGTCCTTCTTGTTTGTCTTTTGTGATCCCTTCTCTCCCAGAGTACCCAGATTAGGATGATTCTTTTGAACATATCTGGATGGAGCTTTTTCAAATAACTCATCTTCAGGTTCTTCATTGGGTTCACTGTCTATATCATTGCTATTTGATGTAGGAGGACATATGTCACCATCGTCTTCATTTGTTGTTTGTTTTTCTTCTTTTGGGGCTGCAGGATACTCATCAATAACAACATCAATACATTCAACAATATTCCGAAGTCTTTTATTGTAAAATTTATATGCTCTACTCCTAGAGGAGTAGCCAAGAAGTATTCCTTCATTTGCTCTGGATTCAAACTTGCCAAGTTTTTCATCATTATTTTTGATAAAACATCTACTTCCAAAAAATCTAAAATGCTTCACGGTGGGAGGATTACCATACCAAAGTTCATATGGAGTTTTATCACTATTTACTCAAACATGTGCCTTGTTAAGAATATTTACCGCTGTATGTGCTGCTCCTCCCCAAAAAGTGCTAGGTGTTCCGGAGTCATCAAGCATAGCTCTAGCCATTTGTTGAAGCTAATTCATTATTACTTTCATTTTGTTGGGTACCAAATACAGAAAACTATCTTTTTATGCCATGTTTTTCACGAAATTCAAGGAATTCATCTGATGTATATTCTCCTCCTCAATCAGATCTAAGACACTTAATTTTTAGATCTAATCCATTTTCAACCATTTCTTTGAAGATCTGAAATTTCTCAAATGATTCATCTTTGTGTTTAATCAAACTAATCCAACACACTCTAGAGAAATCATCAATAAATAAGATATAGTATTGTTCACCACGTGGTGAATTTTTCTTCATAGGTCCACATATGTTAGTATGACTGAGTTCAAGAGGCTTACTTGATGATCCTTCTGGCATTAAATTGTACTGCGGTTTGCTGCAAATTATTAAGTTGCATATGATATTTTAATTGAGTAATATTGGAAAGATCAAACAGCTTTACTTCGATATATTTGTTGGTTGAACTGAAGCTAGATGTCCCAACTTCAATACTGTATGGAGTTTAGAAAGAAGAGGTTACTCAAGTAACATTGTTCTTTGCATTTCTTCAATACATATAGGTTGCTTGGAGTTCTTTTTCCTTTTATAATTGCTTTACCAGTATCAAGATCACGTACCACACATTCTTTTGAACTAAAGACAACTTCAGTTCCTTGATCACACATTTGACTTACACTTAACAGGTTATGCTTTAATCCATCCACATACATGACATTATTAGCTTTCACATTTTCTTTTAGAAAAACAGATCCTTTACCCTTAATGACAGCAGGAGTATTATTTCCAAATGTAACATTTTTTTCCTTTTCTAGAGCACTATATGCAAGAAGTTTGTTTTTGTCATCTGTCATGTGTTTTGAGCATCCACTATCAATGTACCATTGATTTTCTTCTCCTTCTGCAAATAAAGCTATGCCACAATTTTCAACCTGTAATTCCTTCTTTTTTCCATAATTTGGAGCTTGAAGGAGGATGCTCTTTTAGCTAGACTTTGCTCCCGCATTCATATTATTCATGGCCAAAGTTATTGCAATAAGCACATTCAACTTCATTCTGAAGAGGAGAAAAGTTGTTATATGTATTCTTATTTGTTCCAACCTCAATCCTTTTCTTTCTTGCTTCTCTTGTCATGATGGTTTTATATGCAACACATTGAACAACTTTATGACCAAAATTGTGACATGAGAAACATTGTCCATTGAAGAAGAAATTTCTGTGATTATAAAATCTTCTACTTGAATTTACCTGTTGATTGGTGTTTCTTTGAAAGGTACTCCTGTTAGTGTTCTTTGAATTGAGATGATCATGCTTTATCTGTAAAAACTCTTTATTCCCTTGCTGATGGGTAGAATGTTGTGTACTGGCTGTAGCCACTTTTAGATAATTTGGTGCTGAAGCCTGAGAAGAGTCTCCGATATATCCAAGACCTGTCTTTAGAATAGGAGAAAGTTGTATCTCGATAATATCATCTAAGGTTTCAGATCCTTTAGCAAATCTAAGATTCAAAGTCTTTAATTTCGCAATTTATTTTCTTATACTTACTATTTCACATTCTAATTTATCATTATGTTTCTCCTTTTCTTGAATCTGGTTTTTCAGAGTCTCTATGGTTACTTTACTTTATTCTAAGCTTATTTTGAGTTGATTGATTTCATCAAGGAAATAATTGTCCTCTAAAGCATCCATAAAAGTATCCTTTTCTTCTCTAAACTCCTTTTCAAATGCCATGAGAAGTCTAAGATCTTGTTCACATTCTTCCTCACTGTCTGATAACCCATCACTGTCTTCATGAGTATAGTAACTTTTTCTAGTGTTAAACCGATTATTATTCCTTCTTGCTACTTCCTTTGATTTTTCATGTGTTTCTTTGTGAGGACACTTAGCAGCATAATGACCAAATCTTCCACAAGAAAAACATTTGAAAAGAAGCTTACTTCTGAACCGTCCTGTACCAAGTTGGAGTTTCTTTACAAAATTTACCTCATCTTCTTCTGAGATATACCCTGATCCTTCTATCTCTTGTACTTATTTCCATTTTTTAGAAGCTCTAAAGATGGCTTCCTTGACTTCAGATGGTCCTCCTCTTCTCATTTCATATGCAGTTAGTATGCCATGAAGTTGCACCACAGTAAGATTTTGAAGATCCTGCTTTTCTTCAATAGCAGACACTTTTGACTCAAATTTTGTCGTTAGTGATCTTAAAACTTTCTCAACCAAAGTAGATTCGGTTATTGTTTCTCCCATATTTCTCATACGATTTAAAATATCATCAAGTTGTAAAAAGAAATTAGCAATTCTCTCCTCATTATGCATTTTTAGGTTCTCATATTGAATTCTGAGAGTTTGGAGTTGAGCACTTTTTACCTTTGCATCACCTTCATAGCTTAGAATGATTTTGTCCCATATTGCCTTTGCTGTATTCAACTGCATGACTTTGAAAAATTTTGATTCAGTTAGACTTCCCAATAGAGCATTAACCGCCTTTGCATTTGTTTCATAATTCTTTCTTTATGTTGGATCTGTTGGTACTGCGGCTGGATATTGATATCCTACTTCAACAATAGCTCATACATTTGCACCCAGAGACTGAAGATAGGATCTCATCCTTGTTTTCTAGAAGATTAAATTTTTTCCATTGAAGAGCGGAGGCCTGATAGATGCTATTCCATCTTGATTGATCTTCCTTCTAGCGGCTAAGCTTTTCAGAAGGATTTGCTCTGATACCAATTGTTGGAATAAATACTGAGAGGGGGGGGGGGGGTGAATCAGTATTTAGATCTGACTGAGAACTTTTAATTTTTCTTTCTTAAAACCATATGCTACTTTACTGAATCCAAATTGTATGTTCAAATATCTTATTATGTCTTTACTTAGATCATTGCATCATTCATCCATCCGATGTTAAGCAGTAAATATGAACATAAATAACAGAACAAACCATCAAACATAAGCAACACATATGAACACCAGTATCTAAGGTGGAAACCAAATTCGAGAGAAAACCACCGCTGTTGTTATCTCAGTCTTCAATATTTATTATAAAGAAAACTTCTTACAATTTTATGCTGGTGCAGACTTATACCAACACGCAGGCACCCACCTGTAGAAGGCTACCACCTTCTCTCGTTTTCCAGTCACCACTGGAAGGGAGCTCCAACCCCCTGATTTAACACCATTTTGTAGAAAGCTTTCACTTTCACACTGAAGGCTTCAACCCTCAGATCTACCAACTTTCTCTTAATTTCTTCATCAGATTTGCGTCAGATCTTCATGACTTCATTTTCAGATCTTCCTAGAGATTCATCATTTCTAGATCTAGAGATCATATCCATAGTGCATCATAGATTTGGATTCATCATAGATAGAGTTTTATCATGCAGATATCTCTTAAAAATTTATTCATTAACAACCCCTCAATCTGCACACCAACTGTAGTATAATCCTCTTCTCCTTATATAGTTTAGCCTTTAACAATACCATGAGTAGAAAACCACTCAACCGCTAATGGTATTCATATTAAAAGTCGAACCAATCCAAATTGAAATCCCAATCTTCGTTCTTTCATACATGAAATGTCCCAAAGGTAATATTTATCTCCGCCAAATAATACTATAGCCAAGGTTAAGAAACATTAATGTGCCACTGATGGTTTTCTTTCTTTTATTGGAATTTTATTTATCAAATTTGTGGAATTTGATAAATAAATATTATTCACAACCTTTATATAATAGAAATTTATATTAATAACCAACGCTTTTATCAAATGGCTTTTAAATAGACCTTTGGTTCCGGCCCCACATACATAATCGACGGCCCAATCAATATAATTTCAAAAATTGGGGCCCATCGCTAACGATCGTTTCCATTCGACGGCGAAGAGCACATCGCTCGGTCTTCAGATGATCCGAAGGATATTGTTTGTTGATGATGCACATATGATAACGCGCGAAGGCGCGTCATACCTTGGGTAACCTTCACGCATCTATAGCAAATGAACACCATCCAATGACCCCTTCCTAGATCAACGATGTTTAATAATATTGCTAGGCGTCTTTGGTCGAATGTTAACGTGCGATGGCGCACTTTGATAGTGGTTTTCGTGGGTCCACCTTTGCTACGTGTCAACGTTTCTATGGAATCGCTCCCCAACCAGGAAATACCGCCTATCACCGAAGGGTGGTGCGATGAAACCCAGAAACCGCCTTCACTGTTCACTCGGTCTTGGTTCCGCTCTTCCACGCAAGGTTTCGTTGCGCTTCCTTTTGTTATGTTCTACCTCTTTCCTTCCAGGTTCCGTTCATGATTCCAAAGAGTTAGTCTGTGTTCCATCGTCCGCGTTATAACTGATTTTCTCTCGCTCCTTGTTCCTTTCTCCATGAAAGCCAGTCTGCTCCTTACTAATAGCGTAGATCCTTCCATGTGGAGCTTAAAACCAAAACCTTGTTCATATCATATATTCAACGAATATATAACTCCACTGTCTAAAATTTTGGATACTCTTTCGACCGTATTAACTTCGGTTCCTCGAACAACATACAGAGCACCATTAATCCCCTCATAGGATTTCTTACTTATCACGGATTGCAATTATCCTCCATCAGGATGTATACATATGTTCACACATGAATTAATTCCACAGGGACTCAAATATCCTCCCTATTGAATTCAATTTTCTTCTTGACTGATACTACCTTTTGTATTCTTGAATGATACTGCCTTCTGTAGATGCACTATTTCTCTGTTCTTAGTTACCGTTTCAGATGCCACTTCCTTTGCCATCAATGACAATATTTCCAACATGCTGTGTTTGGTGTATCACTGTTACAAGGCGACAGACTCGGCTTCCTACGGATAAAAGGATTGCAACCTAGAGGGGTCTCCCTTTATATACTCGACGGTACGGGCAGCGCAAGTCCGTACTAGTGCTATCTGAAGCCAGATGGCAAGCGAAAACTGTTAGGTTTAAAGACGTCGGAACACTTCTCTAACTTTAACCATTAAATGTTTCGTTAGGTTTCAATGTTTCCTTAGGTTAATTGAATAATTTTAAGTTGATCTTGTATTTATTTTTCAATTCCAAGGTCCTACCGAATTTTGAATCTCACGAATCCCTAAATGCAAGCTACATGCCATAAAATACCATTTCATTCGATGAAAAGCTATCTAAGAGAAATTTTATGAGTTTTCAAGTGATATCAAATTTTGACAACACATAGAAGCATCCACTACAGTATCTGATGCAAGCTAACGAAAATGAGAAATCTTTCCTAGAATGTCCAATGCTGGTTATACGAAAGATTTTCAATTCCGCAATGCAAACAAGAATGCAAACACTAAATTATTTTGATTTTTCAATGTAATAGGGAAAACAGTGCACTAAATGACATGAAAAACAAACCAACACACTAGTTCGGGAATGTCAATGCGAGAGTCGAAGCGAAACAATTCAATCAAATCAAAAGCAAACAAAACAAAACTTAAACCACTGTCGCAATCTCTCAAATCAAAGAAAGATGTCAAAACAGACCCATACAAGCTGTGTAATTTATGCTTGGAGTGACAAGAAGCACAACTAAATGAAAGAGGCAAGACTCATTTCACCAAATACAATCACTCAATTGGATCAAGGGAGTCGAATGCAATCAAGAAAGGAATGAAGTTGACCATGAAACAAAAGACACAAACTCCTACAAGAGGCTCAGCATACCAAAGCACTAGAAAACCCTAAGGCTATGATGCTGACAAGAAATGGATAAACGACTGAAGGAAGGAGGCTTTTCATAATCACAAAAAATCCCAAAGCACTCAAAACATGTCAAGAAATCACCCAGAAGCACAAGCACTGACCAAAAACTCCAAAATCAAGAAAACCCTAACACCTATAGGAATTGGTGCGACTCTTTAGCTGTAATCAGTGCCAAACAGGGGATGGCACGGGTGTTGAACTAGCAACAAGTGCCAGTGGGTGCAACTGCCAGACCAGAAAAGGCACCAATCGAGTCAACCCTAATAAAAGGAAATTTTTTGAAAAACAGAGGTCGGATCTGATCCTCTCGGGCCGAACAGGGTTCTTAGACTCAGAAAAAATAATCAGAAAAGGAAATATAAGCAAGAAAAGGCCAAGAAGAAGACCTAATGGATGAAATACAAACTCACACTATTCCCCAGTGGAGTCGCCAATTTGTTGGTGAGGTAAATCCCCTCTGTGGACAGAGGAGATCCCACTAGCCCTAGAGTGGGTCTAGCCATAAACGAGAGAAGCTATAACATTGATTCCTAGTTAACGAATGGATGGAGATTCGATATATGACTTACCAAAGGTCCTACATTGTTGTTGTCATTGGAAAGAGTGGCTGCCTCTCACTCCTGGTTTGACAGATCACAACCCGCTCGCTTTCACGCTCGGATACCTGCACGCACACAAGAAACAACGACGATATACAACATACTATTTCACATTCATAACTATCAGTCAATCAAAGAAGACTAAATCAATTGCATTAAATAAACATAACAAAATGATGGAACCAATAACATAGTCAAGTATATTAATGAAATAAAGGAAGATTACAACCAAGCTTCAACGTTGCGGTCTCCTCCAACAGGGTTCCAGCGGAGAATGTCTCAAAAAGGCTCGTCAGGAATTTGGACGAGGCTCTCTCTACAAAATTCTCCTTGGTTCTACCTTCTCTATAACAATTACTCAGCTATAGTATCTCTTCTCCAAGTTCAACTAGCTTTTGCAAAGGGAGAAGGCCTATTTATATAGAGGAAGAGGGAGAGGTTAGTATCCATATAATCATCGAAGGGAGTCCTACCTTCAAAGAGTGTTCTATAGGAGGTAAAAACCACTACCTAAAGGGAGAGATCCGTGGCTTATCAAGTTTAACCACTTCTAATGAGTCATCCTTAAGGTAGTTAGAAGGAAACTTCCACCTCTTTTTGTTAAAAAACATTCGTAAAACAGTTGGCATGGGAAATACACAGAGACAGAGCGCCAGGTGGCACGGGCTCTAGTGAAAATCTTCCCTATTGGCATGAGGGGTGAACTGACTACCTGCGCTAATGCCAAAACATAGGTTTTTGTGTGATTTTTGATGAAATGTTCAATAGGAGAAATGATGTCCTTATGCAAAATGATGCAAAGAAGGTGTTTGTAGAGTATGATATTGCTTACAGGTCATGGGAAAGACCCTCCAATATGTGGGGCGAGGGATTGCAGGGATGGTGACAAAATGATGTGTAACACATGCTCCACATAGATCATAATGAATGGGTTGTAGTATTCCATTGGTCACGCTCCTGATAGAAGGGAATGGTCCCTTCATCTTCTTTTCACTTGCACATCCCAAACAAACTCCATCATGATTTTCTTGAAACTTAAGCATTCTATAAATCATATTCCTCACTTTAGGAAATACATCATAATGAAGGTGAGAAAATATTCAGTGCCATAGCACACATTGATGACTACTATCATGAACCAATGCTCAAATTCATATTCCATTGACTTTATAAAGGCCTTTAATTCTTGATCAAAAAGTGAAGGAATCTCTCAATCCAGATTCCTTTGGCCAAGTAAGGACCTTTCCACTTATAAAGGCAACTTTCATTCCTTTCTCCTCCAAGGAAAATATAGACAAGATTTTTTTTAATCCAAGCACATATAAAACATCTTGTAGATTATAGATTGACCATAATACAAATGAAATGATACAAAACCAGACCCATTTATATGATATGTATAATTCCCCCCAAGAATGATATTTAAATTTGTCTCCCTCTCAACAAGGTTTGAGAGGACTTCACAATAACCAGTGAAGTGTATAGAAGCCCCACTACCCACCAACCAACTATCAAATGAATTTGGAGGAGAGGAACTAGAAAGAGAAAACATAAGAGAATATTTAAATTGAGTAGCAAGTAAATTATTTTCATAAATTTTGTTCCTTAACCTCTTTTGAGGATGGTGGCCTTATTCATGAGAAACAAGAGCTTCTCTTCTTCTTATATCATTTAACTTTTTGTTGTTGAATCCATGATTGTTGTTGTAATACCTAGGAGCATTTCCATTTTCTAGATAGTAATTGGTAAAGTGACCATAATTATGGTATTTTAAACATTGAACTTCTTCCTTTCTAAATCTTCTTTGAGCATGGTACTCCTTATCCTTTCATCTTTCTTTTCTTGAGCAGAAATTGCAATGGGTTCTTCTTCATGCTTTCGAATTCTCCCTCTAGAAATCGTCATGGTATCATCTTGAGTGAACTTTCATAATAGCTCATCAAATGAAGGGAGCCTGTCATTATTGCTAATGGTGGTGATAAATGTTTCCCAAATTAGTGGAATACCTACAAGGGAAATTAGAACTAGCTCCCTGTCAAATGTAATATCATTAGAAGACAAAAATTGATCCTTGAGTTGGGATATCCTCATGAAGTATGGCTACAAAGTGTCCCCCTTGTTCATCTTGATGTCCTTGAGTTTATTTTTCAAGGAAATATATAATTCAATTTTTTTCCCTTATACATCCCAACTAGCTTATCATGCATCCCCTTGGACTACTTCAACTTTACAACATAATAAAATGATCTCTCAAAGAATAAATAATAATTTTATTAGCTTTGACCTCACCTTTTTTGTACTTGGACTTGACAACAACAAAAGCATTCCCCAAAGAATCAAGAATATTCCCTTCAACATATTCCAAAACATCATTTTCCTCTAAAGTGAAATCAACCCTCGCTCTCCAAACAACATAGTTAGATGAATCATTTAGCTTCTCTTCAATTTTGAAGTATTAGGTAGACATCCTAATAAAGTCAAGTGATCTTCAATAGTGGATAAGATAACTTAAAAGGATGATTTTTCTTGTCTCATTGGGCTTGTCATCACCTCAGTTATAATACCATGTTAATTTTTTTCAATGTTCTACTTTGAAACGATCACTTATAACAATTATTCTTCCAATAGAAATCAAGTATTCAATATATTTTCAATCTTCCAATATCAATAAGCAATTGTAGATAGAATAATAAACCAAATGCATAATAGAATATAGACAAGAACAATAAAGACATAGTGATTTGGTCAAAGACCAAGGAAAAACTCCACAAGGGGGAAAACCCTTTGCAAATTATTATTCTATTAGATTATCATCAAATATTCTACAGAGAGATACATATTCCAAGTACATCAACAATGAGTCAAAGGTCAAATCCTTGACTTCTCAAATCAACCAACCAAGATCCAGTCAAATATGAGAAACAAAGTTAAATTTGGTCAAACTTCAAATCTACAATTTCTTGTCAAACTCAACATCAATCAAATTTTCCCTAACCAATAAATAGTCAATGGTAAAATTTATCTAACAAGGTACAATCAAATAGTCAAAGAACATAGCCTTTTCTCTCAGTAAAAGTCAAAGTTTGACCTAGAGAGACCCTAGTCATATTTTTGCAATCAACATTGGTCAAAAGGCTTAGAAAAATTGGGTTAAATTATATATCAACTCAGCCTCCCAAAAAATTTCTAAAACAAGTCAAACAAAGTCAAACTTTTCAAGTCAACACTAGTCAAAATAGTCCCAAATAGAAATTCAATGGTGGTCAACATAAGTGCCTCTCTCTCCTACGCATGTGTGAATTTAGAATTGCAATTTTCATACTTGTATGAATCAATCAAATGAATAGATGATTTAGTGTGTCATGCCTCCTGTTTTCACTCTCCCTAACTTCCCAAGGCTGACAATATGATTGGAGAAAGGTAACCACAAACCAAACTTTAGGTCAGGTAGCTATCCCTACCAGGACCAGATAGGGCTCTCTCGTTGTCACTTTTACCAATCAAATGAATGGATGAGTATATAATGATCTTAGGAAAGGTATATAAGCTTAGTAAATAGGTTTTGTTTGATATTGTTAGTGTTGGATAGACAAAGTCAGTGAGTGCATTGTGTGTAAGGTTTTTAGGTTTGAACTCCAAGGTGAACCTGCAGAGAATATGTGAGGCAATATAGGTAGTTTGAAATCATTTTTATAGTTCATTGAGTATAGGATGAAATGGAGGAGAGTTTGAATGAGCACTGAGGCGAATTCATTCAATTTAGAAGCAAATAAACATAGTATGGTAAATCTTGTCTAAAACATAGCATGCATAAACATGATTTCTTCTCATAAACTTACAAGATAAACATATATGAAGAAGAAGACATGGTATTAAGCATGAAATGATAAAAATACATGAGAAAAAATTCCTCAAAGTATACCACGCGTATCTCAACACAGTTCCTACAAATCAGTCTCTGATTTCATTCCAAAAGCTGATTACAAGAGATCCAATGTAATATGAGACTATCCAACCCCACAAAAGACTAAAGAGAGTATAATTATAGAAAATATGTACTATAAAACCTCATTAGGTCGAAATCCCATCCAAAATGGATCATAAATACAAAACATGAGTCATTTCCTAGTTTTTAGGGAGGTTAGAAACCATACCCTAAATTTTAGTTATAAATTAGGAGTGTTTGTACCTTACATTAATTACATATTCCATCATGATAGGAGGAAAAAAATAACCAAATAAATCTAATGACAACTCATAGGACATCATTGCCTCGAATTTATGACCATTTCTAATCTTGACAAGTGTCCTGAGGAATCCAATGTTGATTTGTGACATTTCTGACAGGAGTTAAAAACAAAATGGTGTAACAGAACTTTGGAGGCCTTTTTGAGGCACTTTTAAGTGTCAAAATCCACTTTTGAAAGAATATTCAATTATCCCTATGTGTCTAGTTTCCATAACATCTTGAATTTTTCAAAATGGACCACAAGAAGGCCTTCAAAAATCCATTCTCCCAATGTCACTCTAAAAGCGTAATAGTGGTCCAAAAAGGGGGTAGAAACATGAAAAATGAGTGGTTTTTGAGCTTTTTCTCCCAAATTACAGCTTGTCATGTCATGATGTTTTCTAATCTGTGATGTACTCATCAAAATACATCCATTAAAGTAAAGAATTCATCATTTGGATGCCCCCAAAATAAGAGTAAACAAAGTTCGCTACCCTTATGCAATGAGAAATTTCCAGAATTCTGCAAAAATCATATAAAATACACAAATTGATAAAAAATTCTCAAATTTGGTTCTATGGCAGCTATGAGAGATGGGTTTCATAGCTAAATAAGCTTCAGCCAATCATTCCAAGCTATCCTTCTCTTTGAGTTTCATTTGTTCCTCTTTAAGCCTTTTCTTCACTTGTTTCAGCCTTATTTGAGAGATGGTGTTGCTGGTGCGATAATGGTTTGCCATGTATCTTTGCAGCTTATTGTCTCTTTTAGCCTTCTTCAAAATATTCTCCAAATTATCATTAACTCTTGACAACCAAAGCTCTCTTTCCTCATTGATATCCATGGAAATAAGCTCATCAAAGGTCAACTCTTCAGATTGATGAGTTGATTGTCTTTCTCGCTCCAGCACCCTTTTGAGACCTTTTTTTCATGGTCTTCTTGTTTGTGTTTCAGCCTCCTTGTCTTGCATTTGGTAAAAAAATATAATCTTCTTTCCTTTACCTTTGTTTTCCTCCATGTCTGATTTGTACTTTCTTTGTAGGAGATGATTCACTTGCAATTGAAAATTTTCCTGCTGAAGGAAAGTAATTTGGGATTGGAAAATGGAGAAGGCCTCTTTCAATTATGTTGTTTCTTTATATTTCTCTTTGATGATTTCTTCAACTGATCTTACCTCCACCTACTCTGATACCTCAGCCTCCAATGGCACTAACTCATTATGTTGATGGAAAAGAAGTTGCTCCTCTATCTCACATTGTTCAACAATCGTGCCAAGTGTAAGAACACTCTTGGCAGACTTAGGAGCAAATACTTGTTTCTTCCCCCTATAATATGTGTGAGAAAATTCCACAACCCTAGGAACATATGAAGTTTGAATAGGAATTCTAGAAGATCCAACCTCCATTGGATGTGTTGATGATGTAATAGGCAAGACAAAAAGGCTAATGGTAAGTGTTGCTGACAATTTATCCAAGAAGTTTCCTAGGTCATGTTTATGGAGGACAAGTGATGTAACACAATGAGATTGATTAGGCCATGATGAAAAATACTAGTGTGATGATATTATCTTCTACTCTGAACCTTCTCATCCATTTTAATCAAGATCCTATACAAATAGTGTGGCAAATCAAGTGTTTTGACAGAGGTAAAATGCATCAAAAGCCTTATATGATACCTATACAGCCTGGAGAACATTCCTTCACATGTGAAGTACTTCATTATGAACATCATCAAAGGAGCATACTTGTTTCTAAGGTGTTTGAAAGGAAAATGATATTCTGGCTCCTGTCTAGCATGAGGCTTGAGGAATTGCTTATAATTTTCAATGTTTAAATCCATACCCTTGAACCACTGCTCTCCATGAGAAGGGATACCTGTGGCTGAAGAAATTAGGTCAGATGATAGGCTTATCTCCATACCTACAAGAGTGACCTTTTCCATACTGTAGCTTGTTGCAAATAGGCTGTACAACTGAAGATGATACGCCTCTTCCATGAGCCTTTCACAAAATGTCAAACACTGAGCTCTTTCAAAGCACTTTCTGGAAAATGGTGAAGAATTAATTTCATGCATGGTGAATGGTTCAAGCTCAAGGTGGCACCGTAATTTGAAACTCTTCTTGTCAATTTCCATTGTGTTTGTCACTATAATTATGAAAACCCTAGGGTGTTAATGAAATGAGTGAATGAATGTAAATCTAGAAAAACAGGGTGTAGGAAAGTGTGAATTTGGTGGATGAAATGAAGGGTCTTGAAGCTGAGACAAATTCTAGAAAAAATTGAGTAGTTTGTGTTGTGCGTTAGATTCAAGTTGTAGGTGGAATTAGGGAAAATGAGTGTGAGTAAGGTGTACAAATTCCTAAAACACAGTAAATTCCCAATTTTTACTATGAGAATAGCTTGTGTAGTAGTAGGGTAAGTTGGTAAGATGAAATGAGGGTCATGGAGCTAAGTAAAAAATTTGAGAAACATTGAGTGGATAGAGTGGTGTCTTAACTCCACAATGAAAATGGAATGAAGAGGAATGGGTAAGTGTAGGGTGGTAAAAATCTCAAAACACAGGAAATTCTCAATTTAGACTGTGAGAATAACTAGTGAAAAAGTGTTTTAGTGTTTTTAGGGACATGGAGCGAATAATTTTTTTTGATAAAATTCAGTGAAGAGAGTGTCATATTATATCCACAATGCAAGTGGAATGAAGGAAAATGGATGGGTGTAGGGTAGAAAAGTCTAGCAAACACAGTCAATTTAAGGTTTTCATTGTTTTCACTGTGGAAAAGCTTGAATTAGGGTTTGATTGTATTAGACATGTTTGGGGTATTGATGTAGATGATAGGAGTGTGGTGATGAATCATAGGGGACGTATGGGTTATGGTTTATATTATGGGGTTAGGGTTTAGGTCAAATAGGGCAGGTTAGGGTTTGTCATAATAATTTTTTTATATGTATGACCGTGAAAAATATGAAGAAAACATTAAGTGACATGAAATGTTTTTAGAAACCTTCAAAATTCGACTAAAGACCAGCATATAATGGATAATTATCTTATGTGAGGCTTGTATAAGGTAATGGAGCTCGAGCTTTGTAATATCCCAAAATAGGGAAAATATACAATAATGGGAATATCTTAAGATATTCCAAAATTGGAGATACGGAAATAAATGAACACAACATGGAATAGAAGTGATACATTAACACATAGAATGCGACAAGATCCAAATATCCATCATATTAAGGTCATAGCAGAAAATTTATACAAGATCTTAAGGAAAGAGTCACTCAAGATAGGAAAAATCAGCCTCAAGAAACATGTACATGAAACATGAGATCACTACTACACAAAAAAGTGCCCAAGGCTATGACAACGTAGTTTATTTATATATACTGCTACTGGGAAGTGTAAATATGAAAATATGATAATATACAACTCATACAATGTGGGGAGCAAAGATATAGACTCCCAAAATCAATTTCAAGAAAATCATGGAAGGATTTCCTGAAATATGCAAAATATACAAAATGCCGGAGTTGCATGGTTGAGTAGTAGCTGCAACTCAAGAAATAGATGGAGATGGTTGTAGATAATGCATAAGCTGAATGAGTATACCCCCTCCAAATGGATCTTCCAAGTGAAAGGCTGATCCTATCACTGATGATCTCACCCTCCAATAATCCTCCAAACCCTTATTGCAATTGCACACTGGAAATAATGCAGTCCATCGAAGGGACTGCGCTGTAGGAGAAAGGAAATGTGTTGGCCAAGTGCCAAGATATAAAATGAGCTAAAACATATTCCTCAATGGTGTTCCAAAGGAAATAAATCTTTCTCATTTGAAAAATAAACCCCGAAAGTGGTGTTGTCAACCCTCCACTGCAGCACCCTGCAACACAACCCAACTCTCAACAGAAACTCCGTTGTAGCTGAAGGAGGTAGCTTGGCCTCAAGCCTGGATGTGGAGAAATGAAGTGCAAGCTCCTTCAAGAGGCCTTTCTTGAAAGGAGAATGAAGTCCTAAATTGGAATGCCTTGTGCTAAGAAACACAACAACTCTGCTAAATAACAAGAGAATGCACAAAGTCTAAACAGACCAAGAAATCAATAATCCACATCATGAATAATAATGGATTCCTTGCCCTCCTTTTAAAAAAATAGAAACCCTCTCACCATGGGTCCCACTCATTAGGTTTTCCTCCACCAAGGAATCTCCCTCCCATTCATATTGCGCTATCTCTCCAAGTGTTCTATACCTCCTATCCCAACGTTGTTGACTTGGTCAAACTTGACCTTGTCCTCATGCAAATGTCCTCTTTCACACTTGAGGGTATGAAATCCAACTCTTATGAATATCCATTTTCACACTATGAGGTATTTAATTCATTTTTCTGCAATGTATGTGCCTCCTTACCCATTTATTTATCTCATAAGTGACATGAGTAAAATTTAATATTCCAATTAGCTGCATGCTAATTTTGGAATATTACAGTCCTCCCCTCCCAAATGTTGCTTGTCCTCAAGAAACTGCAGGGATAGAAATGAGAAGCCTCTTTTTCTTCCCCTGTAGCATCCTCATATGTTAAAATTCTCCAAGGATCAAGGTGTTGTCTCATCAAGATAACTCCAAGTTGTCCCTCCCAAGTATGTAAGCTAGATTTTGGTGTGTATCCCAAATAGCTATCATCATGTAAAACATTCATGGAGGAAAAAATGGGCTGTCTAAAGGCCTTCTTGAGGCATGAGGTCTGATATACATAGGGATCTACCATCCCCATATGAATCTCCCATCCCCAAGCTATCAACCATACAAAATGAGCCACCCTAAAAAATGGTAACTCATGCAAATCATCCTCCACCTTGATCTCCGGAAATGTAGGGGGGCTGAAAATCTGATCATGGTAGGAAAAATAGCATACCCCATGCTATCCTCCTCTCCACTTATGATAAGGGTAGAGTGTTTTATGATCCTGGGCTGAAATAATGTTGCCCTTAAGAGGCAAGATGAAGACTAGATATTCAAAGATCTCTCCTCCAATGATGTGAATCAAGCTGGCCCAAACCATCTCATATATGATGGATAGGACATGTTCATCATATAGCATCCAAATGAGAAGATCACTGATGGTTCCATATATTGTTGGAAGGTACCAACAGTCTCCCAAGTGGTTACAGCACAATTTTTCTAACTGTTGCTTCAGACAATGACATGGCAAGATGTTTGTTGAAAAATAGCTAGTTGTATATGTCAACACCTTTACTAGTGAATAGTAAATGGCTGGATGAATCAACTAAGCATACATAAAATAATAATGAAATTTTTTCCCAAGGCTACATAATAGATGGTTGTCGCCATCACAATAGTTGGCCAAAAGATGACCATGGAGCCCAAAGAGAACCTTGCCCTCTTGTCGAGCAATGCACTGAATAGAAACGGTAAGAGCATACAAATATTGTGTTAGATAATTCATGTATGTAAAATAAAATTTCTTACCATGTGCTGGAAGTAAGATGATATATGGATCCATGAATAAGTTCTTCATAGTGGTAGGACATACTCCTATGAATAGGAATGTACCATGTGCTGCATGAAGGGCCTCCTTCTTATGCTTGGAAACCCAAGTTAAGAAGATCACACCTTGTTAATAGATGTCTCCATCCACTACTCCATCACTCTCATCTCCTCCTTGTCCACCAAGTTCATAATATGTGAAGTGATCTTGGGAACACTCCATCAATAAATCCTAGCTCCAAAGTGACATCGCTGTTGGCCTATGAAAATAGGCTCCTTCCGTCCTATAACTCCATTCTTTGACATGCCCATTGTCAAAGACATCTCCCACAATGCTACCATATATAGGAAGCTCCTTCCAAGGTGGAAGCATCTCCTGATCATCTAAGGCTAAGGAGTAGCCCCTTTTCACCATGATAGTGCCATCTCCTACTCCTTCAACATTATTTAAAGTGTGAGAGAAAATTTCCCCTTACTCTCCCAAGAACAACCCAAGCAACAAAAGTTTTTTCTACCTCCTCATACCTCCATCATACAAATCATGTGGTAAAAACATAATTATTGATATGAAGAATGTCATATCAACATAATGCATCCATACTCCTTGCTGCCCCATGATGCAAGTATCCTTCCAAACTCTTTCCTCCCTTATACCCTTTGAAAGAGGATATGTCTCAAGGTGGCCAAACTCTTTTAAGAGTAGCCAATGCAGCCATGCCTCTTGTTGCCGAGTGTCATAAATTTTCAAGTAGCTTACTAGCTTCTTGCTCTCCATCCACCCCCATTGACCCCAATGTGGTGTCTCCTATCATGCTCCACCTTGGTACCCTTCCAAAGAAGACTACCATCCTCCCAAATCAGATTTCTGTCTTTTCTTTTCATGGGATATTGAAATGCAATCTCCTCAATGACCAAGTTGATCCCATAAGGATCCAAATAGGTGGTAGGAAAAAACCTTCCATCATGATGTGTAGGGCTCATCAATAAGTATCCAACACAACCATGAGATATGTTATCCATCCTAAGATGTCCTCCATCATCTATCTGCTCCCCCTTTGTTATGTATATGGGAAGGTCATTGGAATGTTCCAACATTGGTTGGGCCCCCAACTTATCATTGCTGCTAAATGATAGCGTTGTTAATTTCTCCCATGATGTACTTGTTGTCTCATGCTCCAACTCAAGGATGAACCTATGGTTTTGTGTAAGTTTATTTGAAACAAGATTCATCCTCTCCTCCAAGCTTTAAAACCTCAACCTCAAGTGTGGTATACAACTCATCAATGGTATATGAGGATGATGGTTCCTCCCTTCCTTGAACAAGTCAAGGTGGCACAACGCAGTGAAAGTATTTTGCTCTAAATAAACAACATGCAATGGTATAAAACCCTCCATAGAATTTGCTAAAACAATAGGAGATGAAAAATTAGGCATACCTTGGTGAAGTTTGGAAGAATCTTGTATGGCTGCAAGAGTTTCTTCCTCTAATGTGTTGGCTCCCCCAACTACTGATGTGGAAGGCTGCTCTCCCAAGGTTGTGACAGTGCTGATACAAGTATCCTCCAATGATGGTGTGGGATTCTCCTCCTCTGATTTCCCTTTGCCAAATTTCCTAATCAACCTTTTAGTAAACTCAGCAAAATTACGTACTTTTTCATGACCCAAATGGTTTAACCACCAAATATTGGCCTCACCCTCAAGGTGTAGTGTTTCAATTTCTATAGCTTCTCTCTCTACCACTAGATGTAGTAGGAAGAATGCATCAAGTTTTCTTACCCAAGCCCTTGATGTAGAGGACCCATCAAAGGTATACAATAGAAACCTATTGCCCTTGATTCTTCTTGTGCTGCATGGTCTCCTCTCTTCCTCCAAGTGAATGAACTGAGGGAAATCTAGAGTCTCCTTGAACGCTCTAGGTTGAGATTTGTACTCAACAAGGTATTCACTTAGGATCTTGCGATCCAAGTGTCCTTCATATTGCTGCAATTTGTCCTCTTTTTCAAAAGGAAAGGGCATATTCCCACTGCTTCTTCTTTGCTTGACCTCCTTGTTGAGGTCCTTCTTGCTTCTGAAAAGAGATGAGAGAAGGATAATTCTCTCCAAAATTATGATCTTCTTCTTTTCTTTTGATAGCATAATGGATGAAACTCACAGGCTGAGCCAAGATTATGCTTTTATACCACTGCAATATCCCAAAATAGGGAAAATCTACAATAATGGGAATATCTTAAGATATTCCAAAATTGGAGATACAGCAAAACATGAACACACCATGGAATAGCAGTGATGCATTAACACATAGAATTCCAGAAGATCCAAATGGCCATCATATTAAGGTCATATCAACAAATGTATACAAGATATTAAGGAAATAGTCACTCAAGATAGGAAAAATCAGCCTCAAGAAACATGTACATGAAACATGAGATCACTGCTACACAAAAAAGTGTCCAAGGCTATGACAACGTAGTTTATTTAGAGATACTGCTACTGGGAAGTGTGAATACACAAATATGACAATATACAGCTTATACAATGTGGGGAGAAAAGATATAGACTCCCAAAATCAATTTCAAGACAATCCTGGAAGGATTTCCTGAAATATGAAAAATGTACAAAATGCCGGAGTTGTAGGGTTGAGTAGTAGCTAAAACTCAAGAACTAGATGGAGATGGATGTAGATGATGCATAAGCTGAATGAATAGACCCCCTCCAAATAGATATTCCAAGTGAAATGTTGATCCTATCACTTAATATCTCACCCTCCAATAATCCTGCAGACCCTTACTGCAATTGCACACTGAAAATAACACAGTCTAGGGAAGGGACGACACTGTAGGAGAAAGGAAATGTGTTGGCCAAGTGCCAAGATTTTCAATGAGCTCCAAAATCTTCCTCACTGGTGTTCCAAAGGAAAGAAGGCTTTCTCCTTTGAAAAATAAGCCCCGGAAGTGGTGTTTTCAACCCTCCACTACCACACCTTGCAACACAACCAAGCTCTCAACAGAAACTCCGTTGTAGCTGAAGGAGGTAGCTTGGCCTCAAGCCTAGATGTGGAGAAATGAAGTGAAAGCTCCTTCAAGAGGCCTCTCTTGAAAGGAGAAGGAATTCGTAAACATGAATGCCTTGTGCTAAGCAGCACGACAACTCTCCTAAACAGAAAGAGAATGCACAAAGTCTAAACAGACCAAGAAATCAATAATCCATATCATGAATAAAAATGGCTTCCTTGTCCTCCTTTTAAACAAATGGAAACACTCTCACCATGGGTCCCACTCATTAGGGTTTCTTCCACCAAGGAATCTCCCTCCCAGCTATCTCTCCAAGTGTTCTACACCTCTTATCCTAGTGCTGTTGACTTGGTCAAACTTGACCTTGTCGTCATGCAAATGTCCTCTTTCACACTTGAGGGTGTGAAATCTAGCTCTTATGAATACCCTTTTTCACACTATGAGGGATTTAATTCATTTTTCTGCAATGTATGGGCCTTCTTACCCATTTATTTATCTCCTAAGTGACATGAGAAAAAATTAATATTCCAATTAGTTGCATGTTAATTTTGGAATATTACAAGCTTTTAATTAGTTGGAGGGTTTCCAAGCTTAAAAAACGTAAATTGCTTCTCTACAGGAGCGTAAGACTATGCTACAGGAGTGTAACAACATGTTATAGGAGTGTAACATTGCGAGACAGGAGTGCAACATTGTGTGTGTAGCGCTTGCGTACTGCCTGCGCAACGCTCATAAGCGTAACATCATGACGCGTAGCACTCTCAGAAGTGTAACACCACAATCCAAAAGTGTAATACGAAGCCCAAAAGCATAACAAGGATGGTTTTTGAAGGATTGCAAGTGAATTTTTATGGAAATTGAACCTTGTGCTTTGGATTTTAGACACTGTTGAGGAGGTAAATCCCCTCTGCGGATAGAGGCGATCCCTACTAGCCCAGCAGGGGTCTAGCAACAATCAAACAATGTTATGACGCAAGCTCCTAGTTACGAATGGAAAGACTAGGAATAGAAGCCTACCTGGATTCCAACGCTATGATCTGAAGAAGAAACGTCCCCGTTCCTCAGCCTCGGCAGATCACAATCCCTCCACGATCTCCGCGGATGAACACCTGCACATGGAAGAAACGAACAGATACAAGCATAGAAACCGGCATACGTAACTAAACATCAGTCAGAAAGGACATTACTCGCATTAACATGATGGAAAACGGAGTGGAACCATAATCATAATCATCTATTAAATAACCAGCGAAGAAAGATTACAACCAAGTTCTGACGTCGCGGTCTCCTTCGGCCGGGTTTCCAGTCGTCCACGTCTCGCAAAGCTTGCCAAGGAAAGGGAAAACCTCTCCAGAGTCTCGTGACAATGGTCTCCTTACTTGAGTCAGCCTTAAGGGAAAGAGAGGGTGCTTTACAACACAAAGGCTCTTGGGAATATGGAGATTCAGAGCTTAGGCACTTCAAGACTTGCTTGCCATTGATCTGAGCAAGCTTTTATAGATGGGGAAGGAGGAGTTGGGATCCCTATTATTATGGGATTGGCCCTATCAACAAGGAAGGTTCCATGGGAGGTGGAAAAACCACTTCCCTCCATAGAACTCCCGCAGCCAACCTCCCAACTCAAGATAGGTGATGGTTTGTGAATTTGTTAGAACTCAACTTCCGCCATCCATATTTAAAAAACAACTCCCAAATTGGGTGGCGCGACTACGGCTCTATGACAGAGCGCCAGGTGGCGCGACCTCTTTGCATTGATTTCCCCATTGGCGCGAGTACTGAACTGCTTGCCCGCGCCAATGCCAAAAGGGATGTTTTTCATGACTTTTGCAAGGAGATGTCTCAAGGGAAAATGAAGCTCATGTTCAGAGGGATGCATTGATGATGATTTCAAGGCATGACAATGTTCACAGGTCACAGAATGGGTCCTCCATTATGCGGGATGGGGGAATAGTAAGGACGGTGACAAATTACTGTGTAACAGATGCCCCCTAAAGTATGAGGCCCGAGAGGGAGAGGGGTGAAATACTTTACGAGAACATGTTCAACTGAAGGCCCGCCATCGGAAAACCTGCGCAGAAAGATACAACTGTTATCTCAAGTACATGATGTATAAGTGGTATGGACGCAGCCATCCGAAACAGAGTATGCTATAATTCGGATCCAGGGTATGGGCGCAACCATCCAACTAAGATCAAATAAATGGACTCAGGTATGGTCGCAGCCATCCAATCAGTGAGTCATGTACATAATGATAATAATCCACGATCGCAGCCTGGATTACAACAGACACAATCCAGGGTCTTGCGCTCCATCTCGACCCAACAGAGTACAAGTTCAAGCATGCGAATATGTGAGCTGAAGTCGAACATGCAAGAACATCGTCGGATTACCAGCCAATGATGAAAGCTGTTAACCGACGCGAGAGAAACCACCAATAATGACAATGGTCCTCAAGGTACTACAGGTACAATCTACGGCGTGCGAATAAATGAGTTGGCGTCGAACACCCGCAGAATCACTCGATCGGAGGCCAATGATGAAAACCTCTCGTCGAATGCGACGAACCTGCCATTGAGGCATGCAGGCTCCAAGGTACCATACGGAGTCTCTAGACCAACTTCCTGGATAATGAGTTGAAGTCGACAGGAAGTGACCTTGATCGAAGGTGGGCCATAATGATTCCCACATCATCGACACGAGACAGAGGAACATAATGTTTTGTTGTGAATCGGGGCCATATGAGAAACAGAGGAAGGTTGATATTCGCAGAGGCCAACTTCTCTTGAACATATAAACGGCACGACAATGGACTTGGCAGTATTTGACATCAACAGATCAAAGGTCATGGCGACGAGGCAGTGAACAGATGAGAGGTCAAAAGAGATTACCCAAACCCATGGAAGAAAAGTGAAACAACGAGATGAGATGTTCCCAACCCGACACGAATGCAGACAAGTGCCATGTTCAAGAGCGACATACTGCCGACGACAACGACGATGGTTCCATTTTTCCCCCACCATTTCTGGCGAGTACCCCAATTATTTTTGATAACAAGCTCGAAGGGGATAGCATATGCTTGTGATATAAGTCCGCCCTTCGGGCGAATCCATCCTAGTGCATTTAACGAGTCCTAGGAAGGAGAAACTCGGAGAACGTCATTTCGACTATATCCAATGTCATCAGGGTTTAACGAGTCTGACAAAGGAAGAACTCGGCGTCTTTTCATGTTTAGAGAGTTTGAAAAGACAGCAGAAAAGAAAACTCCACAGGTCCCTTTTCGTAAATAGTTCCCCGGATCCGAAAAGGTAGAAAACAATATCCGGGAAAACCTCCTAGTCGCGATAGGCTAGGGTATTCCTTTTTCGTAATCAATCCATCCCAGCCCGAAAAAGGGTTAAACTTATACTGGGTGGATGTCGATTCGTGTCCATTTTAATGAGATCGAAACGACAAGGGCCTCGGCAATATTTTCATATTTAGAGAGTCAGAAAAGAGCTGAAAGATGACTCCAGAGTGACTTTTTCGTGTATTTACCGAGTCCGAAAAAGTATAAAATACAACTCGTTTCCATCTTTTAAGTCGCAAAAACCTGCCGCTGCACATACCAAGCAAGCGTAAAATCCATTTTCGACATAACACATGCAAATATTTGACAAAAATAACTTTTAAAACTCATTTAACGTCGAAAAAGTTATAAATATGTCTAATTGGTAAAAAAATGAAATTACTTTTTACTATTTACCTTGTGGAAAGCAACAGTGGTCCTTTTGGAGCAGAATCTTCTGACGGTGATTGCGACCAATCCAGGCAACCATTCAGCTTCTCGTCTGTCACAGGTAAGAGGCGCTCCTTTGCTCTTCATTTCCATACATTTTTTTAATGATTTTCCCTTAGAAATCAACTTTGTGTGGCCATTTTTAAAATTTTAGGGCCGGGCCCATTGGCGCGGGTATCGGGCACGGACCCGCGCCAATGAGCTCTTTTTACTAAAGGGCTCGCGCCACATGGCGCGACTGTTAGCAAAACAGCCGCGCCAGCGGCCGAACCTAAATTTTCGCCTAAAATTCCGGTATTTAAACCAAATTTCTTGAAATTTGAAGCTCACCAAAGATCTAATCAGGGGTTTTTGACCATATGAATGCAGATAACCACTCAAAATGGCAATCGAATGGAAGGAACGAGAGCACGGAGACGAGGATGAAGAGGCCATGCAAAGCCAAGCTTGCATGAACGCTCTTAGAGACTGTGGATTGAAAAAGTTCTTCCTCACGCCATGTTTACGAGCTCAGCCCAAGCTCCTCCAATATCTAATCAGCATCTGGGATGAAAATGAACAAGTGTTCAGGCTACGAGACCAGGTGTTAGAATTGGAGGTCACTGACATTTATTTCATTACTGGATTGTCCCGTAGAGGTCCAATCCCTGTACTGACTGGGAGCAGACCATCCGGGGAAAAGATGGAACAGGTAATGGCACGGGTGTGTCGAGGGGCACAAACAGGATCAGGAAGCAAGAAGGTATACATCTCCACCATCCCTGATCTAGCACTGAGAGTAGTTCTCCACACCATTACGCGGGCTGCGGGGTCGCAGGCTCCGCACGAGGCCACGAAGACTCAACTCCTGTTAGCCTCAGAATGCATGGGTCCCCTACTGTTCAACTGGGCAGAAGCAGTAACCATCAACCTGAAAAGGCAGCTCACAAAGTGCAAACAGGGGAAACTGAAGCAGTTCGGGTATGGTTCCATCTTGGTATCGTTCATTCTGGAACGCATACCAATCTTCCAGGGCCAAGGGGCCGCAGTGGCGAGTCCGATACCACGAGAGCCGTGAATGGCTCGCTGGGCAGCACTGATGCCCAGATCTGGAGGTGGCCAACAGATGTCCTGGAGGCCAGAGTTATTTAGGTGGCTACGGCGCCAACTGATCGTCGTGGAAGATTGGCCCTATTCGGGAACTGACTTTACCGGGGACCCAGATCTCCCACTACCAGAAGGAGACGACTGGGACGAGGAGCTGGGTAAGACCTCATATTTTTGATTTTATGTTTATATGTTTTTTTTTGTTAATACACATTTGTCTTAACACAATTATATATGCATGCAGATGTAGGACCTGAGAGACCAGCCGGGATGTCTCCAATCTCCCGGAGGACACAACTCGCCCCTGAGATCCAGGGGGAAGGTACCGGGGGAGAGGAACTGAATTAGAACCTTGAGGGGATTGCCCATGGGATCCCAGACTATGCCCGGCTATCAGATGTACCGATGGCATACCAGCGCCACACGGTGGGAGTTCCAAATCGGATCCACCGAATCCTGAGGCGCCTAGTGCGTGCAGTGACGTGCTATCATGAGCACCATGCGGATTAGTCCTTAGGATTTATGCCACATCTATTTTTTGAGAGACACAGTGTCTCAGGATGTATTAAGACAATTATGTATATTTTTTGAGTTTTATGTGACACACTCGATGTAAACATTTCGATATATACATATCTATTTCTGGATGAGTCTTTCTTTACATGTGATGATGATTATAAATTGCGCAAATGTCTATCTAATACCAAATTTGCTACTGCATCTGTTAATGTATTCAAATGCCTGGGTATATGATGATATGTAATGTAGTCAAAATTCCTTTCCAGTAATCGAATACGCAAATACAGACGTAAAATGGACGGGTTCCTTACCGAATAGTGTCCGTTCAGCTGTAACACTACAAGTTGTGAATCTAGGTACACGAGAAATTCACGGATACCAAGGTTTACTGCCTCGGTTAACAATTCCAACACGGCACTATATTTCGCGATATTGTTCGTGGTACGTCCTAAACACACACCTTGCAGGTTAATCAACTCACCAGCAGGATCGTAGATTACCCAGGCTGCGGAAGACAGATTCCTGGTACTGCGGGAGGCACCATCCGCGAAACCAACAAATGGATGAATAGACATCTGCACAATCAGGAAGACCCAATCAGCAGAAAGATGTTTACCAAGCACACCACACTATGCACACAAATGACAATCACACACCTATGTACACACACCACACCAAGAAATCACTTTAGGCGTAGTACTTTTTAAGGTACAGCCCATTCCTGGGCTGCGCCAGCGGAACTCCTTCGTAATCTATAAGCTCGTAGGCCCCATTTTTCAAAACGCGTTTTACTATATAGGGACCATGCCACATAGGCTGGAGTTTACCGGCTCCAAGCTTATCATGTGCCTGGTCGTACAAGAGAACGAGGTCTCCTTCAATGAAAGAACGAGGGGAAGCAGTTTGATCAAAATGAGTTTTGACCCTCTTCTTTTGTGCTTCGATGATCAAAGCAGCCAGTCGACGGGTTTCATCCAATCGTTCGAGATACAGAAGACGTTCTTCCTCAGGGGAGGTATCCGGTAAGAGCTCCACAGCTAATTTAAGCGAAGGAATTTCACATTCAACCGGCAGAGTAGCTTCCAGACCGTACACCAATTGGAATGGTGTGAATCCGATTGCACTCTTAGCAGATGTTCGGTATGCCCAGAGAGCTGAGAACAGTTGGAGATGCCAACTGGATTTATGAATCCCAACTGTTCGCTGAAGCATGGTGACCAAAACCTTGTTCACCGCTTCAACCTGACCATTCGCTTGAGGGTAGTATGGTGACGCAAGCCCAACGCTGAAGTCAGCTCCGTCATCATGTAATCACGAAAATGAGTACCATGATCAGTGACGATGGCTTGAGGAACCCCGAATCGTGCAATAACGTGGTTTAATATAAATGAAGCAGTCGTTCTTCCGCCAGCAGCTAGTGTAGGCATCGCCTCGGCCCACTTAGTGAAGTAGTCGACGGCGACAATGATATACGCATGCCCCCCGGCCGAGTGAGGGTTACACGTCATAAAATCCACGCCCCATTTCGCGAAAGGGCCGATGGTAATAACGGGATGCAAAGGCAATGGCGGCGCGCACATCTTGCGCTGAAAAATCTGGCATGGATGACATTTACGGACTGCAGTGATACAATCCTTGAATATGGAAGGCCAGAAATAACCTGCCCGCAGAATCTTCTGGGCAGTAGCATACCCGGACATGTGTCCGCCACAGGCGCCACTGTGGCAGTCATTCAAGACTTTCTCAGCCTCTTCCAAGGTAAGGCATCGTCGAAGCACCGAATCTACTCCAATACGATATAAGGTATCTCCTACGATACGGTAGGGTTGGGACTGGTGCCGAATCCGACGGCGGGCAGCTTTATCCAACTCAGACCGAAATGTCGCGGTCTGAAGATACACTATGATGTCACCATACCAAGGATCACGAGTATCAATAAGAAACAGCGTTTCGTCCGGTATATGATCTTCTGAGTGTGAAGGAACAGAGTCTGTAGGGAGAGAACATATCAAATCCGCGAAGACCAGTGATTTAGTTGACTTGGCGGTGGTGAACTCCAAGTCAAACTCCTACAGGATCACGATCCATTTGGAGTACTTGCCCCCTAGTAATTGTCTAGAAAGAATATATGTCATAGGGTTGCAGTCTGAAACCACTGTTATCGTACGCAAAAGGATGTAATGGCGAAAGCGTTGTACGGCATGTACTGCTGCTAAGGCCAACTTCTCGACATGTGCATAACGTGTTTCCGGGTCGAGAAGGTTCCGAGAGAGGTAATAAACAACATGTTCGTCACCGTTCTCGTCATCCTGCACCAAGACCATGGCGATGGTGCTTAATGCGGCGGCTAGATACAAAGTAAAGTCGCGGTGGTAGTCCGGAGGACGAAGCAACGGAGCATTGACCAGCAATGTGTTCAGCTTCTTGAAGGATTCCTGAGCAATTTCGTCCCAGTGAAAGGGAACATTCTGCTTTAACAAACGAGTGAATCCTTTGGCCACCTCGGCATAATTCGGGATAAAGCGCCTAAGAAAATTCGCTTTCCCTTGCAGACTCTGTAACTGATACAGGGAGGAGGGTGATGGGAGATTTATGATGGCCTCGACCTTTAGAGGGTCAAGGCGAATTCCGTCTTTCGAGACTATAAAGCCTAAAAGACGGCCATAATCAACGCAGAAGACGCACTTATGAGGGTTGAGCCTGATATTGTAGCGTCTGCAACGAAGGAATATCTGGCGGAGATGCTCAGGATGGTCCTCTCGCTTACTCGAATGGGCTGGAAGGTCGTCCAGATAAGGCTGGACGATATGGCGAATATCATGAAAAGCATAGGACATCGCGCGCTGGAACGTGGCGCCAGCGTTTTTTAAGCCGAACGGGAGTTTTTTGTACGCGAAAGTGCCCCACGGACAGATGAATGTGGTCTTATGTTGATCCTCGGGTGCAATATTGATTTGGTTATAGCCTGAGAAACCGTCCATTAAGGAATAGATCTCACTCCCGGCACATTCGTCGATAATCTGGTCGATAAACGGAGTGGGATAATTATCCTTAGGACAGGCGTGATTTATATCGCGATAATCCACACAGACTCGAATGGTACCCTGCTTTTTATCAACGGGGACGATATTGGACACCCATTCTGTAAGGCGGATAGGATAAATAAAACCCGCGTTCAGAAGTTTTTCAACTTCTGCCTTGATGGCGGCGGCTTTCCGAGGATGCATGGGACGTAAGCGTTGGCACACGGGTTTCGCACCTGGGTAGGTTGGAATCTCGTGCACAACAATACTTGGATCAATTCCCGGCATTTCCTCGTAAGACCATGCGAAAACATCTCGGAATTCTTTGAAAAGCTCCGTATAGACTTGGATCTCCTCGGAAGAACAAGTCACACCCACATGAATGTTCTCAACAATCCCCGGTTTAACGGAGATGTTGATTGGAACAGTTTGAGTAATGTTACTCAGATTACCCTCCGAAAAGACCTCGTGCATCAAGATCGGTGTTTGAAGAGGAGGGGAAGGAACCTGAGTAGCATAGCGCTCTAGACAATCAGTCATTGCCCCCAAGCTGGGCATAAACGAGGAGCGATGATGTCCATCACCCCAGGGCAGCTCCTCAAGAGACATGGTTTCAATGATAGCCTCATCTGAAGGAAAAGTCTCTCTGAGAGGATCAGGTGAATCAGCCTGACCAAGCCAGGGGGAGTGCGAGTAGACGTCGAGAGCCATGCTCATCGGAGCATGCTGAGGAGGTGGAGGGTCCGATGCGGCAACAATCTCACAGTAGCTGATCTCTACTGGCGTTAAAGGCATGGATTCTCCAAACTCATATACCTGCTCAGGTGTAGGAATAATCCAGGGGTCATCAGTCCTGGACAACATGTTGGCTTGAGCGGTATTCGGTGGCGGTGCGGGGAATATGCCCAGGAGGACTGGGTCTTTGAAAAGACCAGGTCCTATGCTGTCTGGGGGATTCGGAATTTGATCCACGTATGGCACGTTGTTCTCAGAGCTAGAGGTGAAAAATGACAGCTGATCCACCGTGACAATCTTGCCCTCGTGAGGGAACTTAATGAATCGAAAGACGGTAGACGGCACGCAGAGCATGGCATGGGTCCAGCTGCGGCCAAGAAGTATATTGTAGTTGAGTTTAGCGTCAACCACTTCTACTTCCACGTTAACAGTTTTTCCCTGTAATGTGATCGCAAGACTCTCGAGAACTCCCAGGGGTTTAGACTTCCGACCATCAAATGCCTCAAGGGCATTGGGAGATGATGACAAGGCTGGAGAGCCGATGGCCTTCCAGCAAGCGGAGGACATAACGCAAGTAGATGCACCCTCATCTACGACGGCTCTGTGAACGTTCAGACCGTTAATCCCGACTTGAATGACCAAAGCAATTTGATGTGGAAGCCGGGGAGTAAAATTCTCCAGATCAAAGGTGAGAAGGCTCGAGTCGGCGGGATCGATACCACCGATGGCAGACAGTAAAGCCTTCCGTTGTGAAGGAAAACTTTGAAGAACCTCAAGTGCATACATGGCACATGGCGCCTATGCCAGATCCTCAACGATACTGTAATGTTGAGCGGCACGAGCATTTGGATTGTAAGAGGATCTTCGAAGAACACCCTTGGGAGGTGGCTTCACAACGGGTTCGAGAGTCGGCTTCTCGATTTCCAACGGACCAGAAACAGGTGGGGGAGGCGGCCCTTCCGCAACTGCCTTCCCGGGTGCCTGCTGCTGACTGTTGTAAACCTTCGATCGCGTAGCGATAGTGATAGGTGCATTAGTCTTCATCATGAAAACTTGAGACCCAAACGGTGCAGATGGTGAGCCCTGTTCGACCATCTGGGTCTGCTGAGATGGAAATGGCTCTTTTAAAACAGCCGGAGTTCCTTTTGAGCCTTTAAGAAGTTGACTAATTTCGGATCGTCGTGGACAATCCTTAGTGTAATGGTCACCTTCACAGATGAGGCAAGGGAATTTCGGCTTACGTTGGGAGCCATCCTCAGTTCGAGATTTAGATTCTGGTTTCGGGGCATCAGATTTTGATTTGCCTTTGCCCTTCTTCTTCCCCTTGGAGGATTTGTCCATAGGATTGGCCTGGACGGCATTCACCTCCGCGGTTTTACCAGAATCGGATGAGGGGGAATTAGCAGAGGTATTGTTGGAAGAATTAGCCTTCTGCTTCCCATTCGAAGACTTCTTCGAATTTTGAGAAACGGAACCAATGACACCATCCACCGTAGGGGTAGGCGGGGCCTTTGTGGCTCCGGGCCGTGGAGCATCAGGTAGGATGTCATAAAGCGTGCCAGATTGCGAATAAACAAGATCCAGGTACTGGGCACGCGCGATAGCTTGTTCCTCCGTCACACACGCTCCCATCGCGATATCCTGAGCAATTTTATTGACAAAGGAGGTGGTGAACCAGTGAGTCAAAATCTGATCAGGTATGTGAAACTTGATCAGTCGACGACGACGCCGCCACTCATGGATGTGATCCGAGATGTGAGTGGCCGAGTCCTGCTTCAGGGAAGACAGGAGGTGCGTCCCGGTCTCATACCGGACCGATAACTGGAAATGCGTGAGGAAAGCCATAGCTAACGAGTTGAAATCCTGAAAAATACCACGGAATAGCTCTATGTACCACTTAGCAGCAGCTCCTGTTAAAGTACGCTGGAAAAGACGTAGACGAATCGAATCGTCGGTCCAAGAATTAGACGAACACCAGAGGTGATACGTCATCACATGCGCCTGGGGGTCTTCTCCAGCTTTGCCCTCAAACTTGGGACAGTCACCTGGTATCTTGGTTGGAACCGGGGGCCAATATGGATTATGAGCAATCGGATCATTGGTCAACTTCGAAACGTCTGGTAGATCCAAGGTAGCCAGGAACGGCAATGGAGGGTTAACTACCATGCCAGTCCCAGGATAAGGTCCAGTACCTGCGTTCCACGATGGTTGTGAATATCCCTGCCCCCATGGGTTCTGTCCCTGAGGATTCTGACCGTAGGGGGCATAGTTCGTATAACCAGACTGATTTGGCTGCTGGTAACCATAGTGCGGGGCTTGATAACCAGGGTTCGGGCCCTGATTAGGCGTCTGCCCTGTATAAGCAGCATTTGGATTTGGCTGCTGAGCATAGGTAGAACCGGGCGGAGGAGGATGATACTGAGAGCCTCCAGAGTGGTTATAGTTTGGTTGAGATTGACCATGCGGATAATAACCACCCTGAGGATGAGTAGGCTGTTGATAAGTGGAACCCCGCGGAGCCTGGTACGTAGGACGCAACTGTTGATTTGGCTGCGGCATTGAATGAACAGGCTGTTGAGCAGAGTGAACGGAATGAGAGGGCTGCCCTGAATGAACAGGTTGACCCGAGTGAGGGGGCTGGCCTGAATGACCAGGCTGGCCCGAGTGACCAGGCGGTGTTGGTTGCACAGGCTGACCTGGTTGTAAGTGAGCCCCAGGTTGTCCCGGATGGGTCGGCTGGCCTGGAGGCGGGACACCGGGCTGTACCGGATGAATCGGTTGCCCTGGTGGAGGAACAGGACCAGGTGCTTGCTGGAAACTAGTTTGACCTGAAGCAGAACCATAGGGTGGTCCTGGCTGATATGCAACGTTAGAAACAGCAGGATACTGCGGTTGCATTGGTAAAGACGGCTGGATTTGCCCCCCAGGACCATAGGCTTGTCCCGGTTGATACCCTAGCTGAGGTTGAGAAGGTTGACTAGCGGGGCTATAATATGGTCCTTGCGGATTGTATAATGGCCCTTGCTGGCCCGCAGGGTAGCCTTGGATGGGCTGTCCCTGTGGGTCATACAAATAGCCAGGTTGGCCCGCAGGTTGGCCCTGAAAGGGTTGTCCCTGTGGGTTGTAAGCCTGGTTGTATGGTAAACCTTGAGCATATAAATAAGCCTCAGGAGCAGGAAGGCGCAAAACCTCCCCATGCTCGTCAAACTGACCTGGGAACATATACACGGGAGTGCCATCCTGTGCATAGTGCGAAAAGAAGGATCGATAAGGATCTTGGGGAACTTGTCCAGCTCCGGCGTTCGGCTGCTGTAAAAACAACCGATACTCCTCCGCAGAGATATTCTCCGGTATAGAAGTAGCTAGGTAAATGTCTTCGGGAGTTGGCCCAGCCCTAGTAGTTGATGCTGAGACAACAGCAGAAGAGGCAGCCACACAAACAGTGGGCCGAACGGGAACAGAAGTGACGGGCGTCGAAGGGGACACCCCGGGCGTAGTGGCAGCTGGTCTCGACGCGGGAGATGATATCCCCATAGAGGCAGCAGCTGAAATGATCTGACCCAGAGATCTGTATCCCTGTGGCAAAGAAGGACTGGCTGACGATGTGGTAGCCAGTTCGGAACCGTCTCCCTCAAACAATCTACGAGGGATGCGCTGATAGTCATCAGACCCCGGAATTTCCTCACCAGAATCACTCATGGTTGATCCTGCCGTTAAATCACGCAGAAGACGGCGAGGACTAGGAGGAAAAACAACAGCAACAAACGATGAACCCGATGTAAGAGAAAGGAAATCAGCTCCTAACCTCAATTCAGACACAGGGTCCGAAAAGGGCCAATTGAACTCAACTGGTCCTCCAAAGGGTTGCTCGGCGAGAACCGGTCCCCCGTCAGGAAACTCAGAAACAACAGGCTGCTGTGGTTCAACAGAAGGCTCAGAAGCTTCTGAAGAATCGTCCGTGTAAGGACTACCAGTAGACGAAACCGATGGTTCCGCCACCGTGGCAAAAGACTAGAAGAAAAGGGCACACACACACACGGGCTGAAAATGAGTTAAGACACACGATCAAACGGTCAACAAGCAATGTCTAAATAGGTGTGAAATCGTGGGCGATTAATTTTACCACATTGGAAAGTAAGAGATTCTACCATTTCATGTTTCAAGAGTCGAGAAACGATAAAAGGATGACTCTATCTCTTTCAGAGTTGACACAAGCGTGAAAGGACAAGCACTTGACGGTCTTTTCAAGTTTAGGGAGTCAGAAAAGACCAAATGACTGCTCAGGAAAAACTAGGCACAAAGGGTGTACCAAATATCCGTGAACTGCAATATACACCTTGGTTTCAAAAATGAAACAGAAATCGACCAAGGACTTTCCGTACGTGAAGATAGTCTCCCCGAATGCTGTGTTTGGTGTATCACGGGTATAGGGCGGCAGACTCGGCTTCCTGTGGATAAAGGATTGAAAACCTATGGGGGTCTCCCTTTATATACGCGACGGTACGGGGAGCACAAGTCCGTACTAGCGCTGTCTAAAGCCAACAGGCGAACGACAGCTGCTAGGTTTAATGACGCCGGAACACGTCTCTAGCCTAGACCTTCTAAATATGTTTTGTTAAGTTCCAATGCTGCCTTAGGTTAATTGAATAAATTTTACAGTTGATCTTCAATTAAGTTTCAATTTCCAGGCCCTATCGTATGTAGTGTCTCCTAAATGCAAAGCTATATGCCACAGTGCAACATTTCGTTCGATGAAAACTAATTAGAGAAGAGTTGAGAGCTTTTATACAAACGAAACGAACGGAAACCAAACAACGAGCTCTATAATGCAACTAATGCAATTGACAACTTTTCATTCAAAACACTAATCACTAGCGATATGGAAAAGATTACAATTTGCACTAATTAACAAAAGCAAAAGAGATTTTTTGATTTTCAATGTTTAATGGCTAATATGCACTAATCAAACTTGAAAATGAATGGAGAAACTTGAGAAACGATATCCAAGAGAGCGAAACAAACACGTTCCACTCAACAACACAAACAATCAGATCCCCAAATCGACCAAAGTCTCTCAGAGCGAGAAAAAGACTCAAAAGCTTCCAATGGACCGTGTGATCCAAGTCCAAAGCAAGACCAAACGAGTTTCGAATGAAGAAATGAACAATCACCCAAAAATCGCAATAAAACAATGAACAACTACTTAGAGAATGCGGGGAATCAATCAGATAGTTGACAGGACAATCCAAACACCAAAACTCCCAAGGAGGGCTCGATGCACTAAGCCACTAGATGACCTAGGGCTTGAAAAGTGAAATCGGTAGATAAAAGCAAACAACCAAAGGACAGAGGTGAATTCCCAGCCAAACAAGACTCCAACACACTCAGGCAGTCGGAAAATCAAGAAGAAAAACACTGGTCAACTCCAGAGAGCTCAAAAATGAGAAATCTCAAAAAACTTACAGGGGTGGCGCGACTGTAAGAGTGAAACTGGCGCCAGAAGGCGATTGGCGCGGGTTGTACAAAGGCAACATGCACCAAGTGGCGCGAATGTAGGGTTAAAAACCGCGCCAGTCGAGGTTCTCAGCAAAAAATTAAAAATAAGCTACTCCAGAGACAGACCAATGCAAGCTAAGCAATCCAAGAAGCAAAAACACACAAAGAACCCAACCCAGAAGGTTCATCAAGCAAGGAAAAACAAGATACAAACGGCAAGGCAAGACAAAGAATCCAAGTCGTTCAGTCTGCAAACCAAACCGGAGATCGACTGAAGTAGCGTTGATCTACTCCGCTAATGCAAAGCAGAAGCGTTTCGAAGGCTATCTGGCTGTACTTCAGACTCCGTCTACAGTTTACAAATTAAACAATAATCAAACAACAAGCTGGATCCCCAGTGGAGTCGCCAATTTTTTGAGGAGGTAAATCCCCTCTGCGGACAGAGGCGATCCCTACTAGCCCAGCAGGGGTCTAGCAACAAACAAACAATGTCATGACGCAGGTTCCTAATTACGAATGAAAAGGCTGGAGATAGAAGCCTACTTGGATTCCAACGCTAGGATCTGAAGAAGAAGCGTCCCCGTTCCTCACCCTTGGCAGATCACAATCCCTCCACGATCTCCGCGGATGAACACCTGCACATGGAAGAAACGAACAGATACAAGCATAGAAACCAGCATACGTAACTAAACATCAGTCAGAAAGGACATTACTCGCATTAACATGATGGAAAACGGAGTGGAACCATAATCATAATCATCTATTAAATAACCAACGAAGAAAGATTACAACCAAGTTCTGACGTCGCGGTCTCCTTCGGACGGGTCTCCAGTAGTCCACGTCTCGCAAAGCTCGCCAAGGAAAGGGAAAACCTCTCCAGAGTCTCGTGACAATGGTCTCCTTACTTGAGTTAGCCTTAAGGGAAAAAGAGGGTGCTTTACAACACAAAGGCTCTTGGGAATATGGAGATTCAGAGCTTAGGCACTTCAAGACTAGCTTGCCATTGATTTGAGCAAGCTTTTATAGATGGGGAAGGAGGAGTTGGGATCCCTATTATTATGGGATTGGCCCTATCAACAAGGAAAGTTCCATGGGAGGTGGCAAAACCACTTCCCTCCATAGAACTCCCGCAGCCAACCTCCCAACTCAAGATAGGTGATGGTTTGTGAATTTGTTAGAACTCAACTTCCGCCATCCATATTTAAAAAACAACTCCCAAATTGGGTGGCGCGACTACGGCTCTATGACAGAGCGCCAGGTGGCGCGACCTCTTTGCATTAATTTCCCCATTGGCGCGAGTACTGAACTGCTTGCCCGCGCCAATGCCAAAAGGGATGTTTTTCATGACTTTTGCAAGGAGATGTCTCAAGGGCAAATGAAGCTCATGTTCAGAGGGATGCATTGATGATGATTTCAAGGCATGACAATGTTCACAGGTCACAGAATGGGTCCTCCATTGTGCGGGATGGGGGAATAGTAAGGACGGTGACAAATTACTGTGTAACAGACACCCTGGAGGGAAAATGAAGTAAAGAGTTGCTCTCACACTCATCAAAAGGGTAACAATGAGTGAAATGAACTTTTGTTGCCCCTTTTATAAACTTTTAGATTCCATTTATCCTTTTCCTTTTAACACATGTAAATGAATTTTTTGAACTTTTTTGCACTTGGAAATGGCCTTTTACACCTTCAAGTGAGATGACAGGACAAAGTGAACTTATTTTTAATTTTTGACATTTGAGGTGACTTTATGGACCTTTGAAATGAAACATCAAGTCAAAATTTTCCTTTCTTCTAAATGAGACAATAAGACTCCTTTTTAAAACCTTTGAACTTTTCACATTTGAATATGACTTTTTCAAAACAAGATAAGAAGGATTTGAAGATTGGAAATGACTCCTTTTGTATTTGACTGGGACAGTGGGTCAAACTGACCTCTTTTGAAGATCTGACAATTAAAATAACTTTTTGATCCCTTTTTAATGAAACAATGAGAGAAGATCTCTCTTTTCATGAGACAGTGAGACATGATCTCTTTTTTCATGAGACAGTGAGACAAAAATGAGTTACTTTGAACCTTTTTTGAAACTTGAACCATATGAAACAAGAGAGGTGATATTTATTTCATCTCCTAAACAAGATATCTCCTTCATTAGGGTTTTATGAGTGGAATGTGTTATCACTCTCCCCAAATTCCTAGGCTGAATTAGGAGTGAAGAAAGGTAACCACAAACCAACTTTTATCTAGTAAGCTAGCCCTACGTAACCAAAGAGGGCTCTCTCTATGTCACTTTTTAAATATTCAATTTTAGGCTGAGTACCAAATTTTAGGCTAGATATGAATTAATTTTCTTTAAAAATTTATTAATGATTTTTTTGCTGGATACAAATTATAATCATTGAAGCTAAAAATGATTTCAATGGTTAAATTTTAGAAAACTAAGCAAGGAAAAATAGGAAAAATATTTGAGCACATTTAATTTGTCATTGGTGTATAGTGGTAGAAAAGGGAGGGGCCTGAATGCGCATTTTACTGAATTCATTCATTAGAAGAAAAGACACATTGTAAGAATATTAATAAACATAACATATGACTGGTCTTTGCTTATAAACTGATAATATTTTACATAAAAAATGGAATGGAAATGAAATAACAGAGAAAGAATAGTGCTCAAAAGAAATACCACATGAATCTCACAAAATTGCTGCAACTCCTTTGATTTTCATTAATAGCAGGTCCATAGTAATACATAGTGTCTTAAAACTCAATTATCCAACAGTAATACTTCGCACAACGAAGTCTTTATAGAAAAAATAAGATTACAACAGTTACAGTTAAGGCTATCATAACTGATAGCACTTTATTTTCTAACTAAAATCTAACTGCATCATGGAAATAAATTTAACCTGTTGTGATGGCGCTGCTCGAACTGAAAACTGTTACTGAAGGAGATGTTTGCAGGTTGCGTTGGCTATCAGTTGAATGCTGATCTAGTAAAATTTTACTTTTCTTCTTTTACTAATTACTCCTAAAACTAACATAGATTTTCCCAGCGCTCTTCATCAGGGATAAATAATTTTATTACCCTACGGTAAATTTCATATGCTTCAGTGTATTTATAAAAAGTGAGCTTCACCACAAAGACATGTTTGATCTCATACTGAATGTAAATGTCACTACTTAATGCTCCCAACAGTGCCTTTCCTGCTAATGTGCCCTTGATATTTGAAAACTTGACAGTATCCCTGGAAATTTCCTGAATTTTTTTTCCATAGTCTTCTCTGGTCATCAACTTATCATTAATTACAAAAAGAGAAGGAAATCATTTTTGTGTCAAAGACTCTATTCTGCTGAAAAATCTCTGAACTGTAACCTCCAGACTGTGACATTTTTCTTTAAGTTGAAGAATCAAATTCTTCTTTGTTAGCACTTTATTCACTTTCAGGATTGTTTTTGTTTTTTCATCAATGCCCAATTCATCCAAATCATACCTATTCTTTGAATTTAGAAATATAATAATATTGTTTGTTGTGGTAGGCCTATCTCCAAATTGTGCTTTGATTGTTGTAATGGCATCATTTGCCTTCTAGATCAGCTCCTTTTGCTCAACCATGATCTGTATACTTGGAAAAATTTCACTGATAGAATATATGATGTCTGTCCATATTATCTCTTTTACTTGGCCCAAAGTATTACCAATGGCAGATTATTCTTTCTCTTTCTAGAGCCTTTCAATCAACTTTTTGGCCCTTTGTGCTTCAACTGCATGTGAAATATCAACATTATATTTATGTAATTGCAACAATTTTACTTGATCCTGCAATATTTTGATCTCCTCTTCTTGAATGGACATGTTATGAATTGCTTTGGTAAGATTCTCAACTCCATCTTCAATTATTTTTGTAGAATTTTGAGTGATAGGAATGGCTTCTAGAGGCACTGCTTCCAAACAAACCTTTGATGTTTTTATTGTTGTTTCCTTTTCCTTTATTATCTTTTCTAATTCTGATTCATCTGCTTTAATTGAGCATGCTTCTCCATTATCAATTTCATCATTTATGTATTTTGAGTTTCAGTGTCTTCAATATCCTTTGCCAAAGGATCTTCTGTAGCTGGAATCTTTAGTTGTTTCCTCAATGTTGCTATATCAACATTTTTATTCTTGATGATTTCTTCAATTTCATTCACATTGGGTGGATCATATCCAATTTTTACCACTAGATCTTCTAGAGTTTTAATTCTTGTATCCTTTTGAAATGAAGACACCTTATCCATTTTCAATTGGGATTGTACATTTTCCTATGAAACCTGCAGTTTTGATAGAATCAAAGCAGTCTTAGTGAGAGTTGATGAAATCATCTCACCAATTTTCTTGTGTAGCTCCATTTGATCTATTGGATGAATTTATTTTGTATCAAACTCAAATGTAGCCTTTTTATAATCAGCTTCAGACTTTGGCTGTGTAATTTGTGCTTGAAGAAAGGAAAAATGCATCTTTCCATTTTTTGAGTCAAAGGTTGAAAGAAACCTACTTTTTGAGCTGGGAGTTTTTTTCCAAAACTGGTTATATGTACTTGTCTTTAACATTTCATTCTTTAGCTTTATCTCTTTGAAAGTTTCAAAGACAATCTTCTCCTTTTCCCCTGTAGTAGTCGTGCTTGTTTGAATGGATTTTTTTTTATCTTTAGAAACTGTAGAAGTACTAGGAGTAGTAGAAGCACCTTTATCACCTACCTATGTGGAAGGAGGTGTCACTTCAATAATGATGATTACTTCTTTCTCTGACTCCTTGCTAGGACTGACCTTAGGATTAAGCTTTGTCTTACTCCTGTAATGAATTCTTTGTTAGATGACTGATCTTATCTAACTCTTTTCCCTACTCTTTTTTGTGCAATAGGAGTCCAGAATTTTGATGTAGACAGTGTCTTCTCTTCAACCTCTTGTAGTATAATTTTAATCCATTCAATTTGATTCATGTACTTTTCAATATCTAGTCTATTATCACTCCACTAGATTCCTAAGGCTAAAGAAGGAATCCCAACAGAGGTAACCACAGACCAAGATTTTGACTTGATAGCTAGCCCTATCAAGTCGAAGAGGGTTCTCTCCAAAAGGTCACAACCAGGAGGGCTGGAGCAGTCAGGGTTTTTTAGGCTAGATTTAGAGTATAGGGTTTGTTTTTATTTGATTTGGTTGGGTTATCATTGGATGAATAAATTAGGTCAAGGGAGCTAGGTCAGGGAAAATGAGATAGGGTTGCAGGGATCAATGGGGAAAGGTAGGCACAAGGCTTATCAATTAAATATGAATTTTATGGAATGGTTTTGAGACTGAAGAGAAGCTAGGAAGATCATGGAAGATGTATTCTTCTTAGACATATGAAAATGGACAAATTATGATCAATTCCCCAAAACAAAGCATGAGCAAGCATGTATACTGATTATCAAAATTAAAGAGACCATACCATAGAAATGAAGTGAACATGAATAAAATACATTCTAACATATTAAACTGAAGAAAATACAATGATAAACATCAATACCACTATTATCCCATAAAATAGTTGCAACTCCTCTTTATTAGTTGGTGAAACTGAGTACAATAGTTCCTTGATCAATAAACAAACATACAAATTGATTCCAACCCTTGCTTACTGTGAATAAATGGGCTAAATAGACATCAAAAAAATCTTCACTCATCCTCAGGGGTTGAATCCATGAGGTGAGGAAGAGATCCAATAATTTATGAACTGAAAACTGAAGTGTAGGATGGTCCAAGTGGCTCACTCCTCATTACACTCAAACTGATTCATCTTGACAAAAGGTTATCTTTACCTAATGAAAATACCCCTAGGTAACTTATCCTTGACATAATTAAATTTACCATGATGAATTAAATTCATTAAAATATGATTTATGAGATAAAATCAAAATTTCTAGTGAAAAACCAAAAAACTTAGCAAATTGTCAAATGTGCCATTTTCCTGCCTTATGCGCCTTCGCTTAAGGCTGTGTACCCTCCATGTTCAAGGTGACTTTTGACTGACCTAAAGGTGTCCAAATCACTCCCAAGATGGATTATTGGAAATATTTTCTTGTCCTCTTTCTAAATATGCCTCAAGTTCTGAAAATGATGTTGATTTTACTCCTCAAAATTTCAATCTCCCAAGACTACTCTGTGTGCAGTGCCTAGGCAAAAATATGGCAGAAACATGATTTTAGGGTGTTTTTTTCCCTTTTCACTGACCAATTTAACTAAAAAGCATTAGAAAATGTACAGGGTGCATGTATTCATTATTTTGAACCCAATGGTGGTGACCCTTTTCCCAACAGATGCCCCTACCATTTGGGCAACGCCTAGGGCGCTGCACATATGACAAATTTTATACTAAATCCTTTTTCAGAAAAACACATTCAAACTCAGAATTTGAAAAAATATATTGTAAATTCCTCAAATTTTTTAAAATAGTTGATGATGATGTGTCTAGGATTGAAGGAAATCCTAAGCAAGAATTTCCAACTTTTTCTTTTCCTCCATGGTCAACTCTTTAATTTTTGCATTGGCACTTTTGAGCTTGGCCGATGCAATTTTCTCTTTCAAAGCATAGTGTTTGACATTTCTCCTCAATAGGTAATGATCCTTATTTTCCTTGGCTAGCAGCTTCTCCAAGTGTTGATTGGATCTATCAAGCCATGGCTCCCTGTTCTCACTGATCACTATGGTAAGCTGCTCATTTAGGGTTAGCTGATCAGCAAGCTCATCTTCCCTTTGCCTCTCTAGAGCTAGAGCTCTTTTCAACCTTCTAATTCTTGTTCTCTCCATTGGTACTTGCTCTTCTTCATCATGAAGTAAGTCATATCTTTTAACTGTTTCATCTAGCATGACTTTGGCCTTTTGAGCCTCCATTTGAGCAGTGAAATACTTAACCTCATCAATGACTTGTCTAGTTTTCAATTGGTCATTTTCTTGCTCAAGGAAGTGTATGACATATCTTGCCCTGTCAAGATTAGTTTGAAGATCCTTATCCTTGAAATCCTTACCTTTTATGGCAACATTAGTGACTTTTTCATTTTCATCCTCATCTAGCTCAACAAGCTAAAATTCCTACTCTATTTCATGAATGTCCTCCTCATCATGAATGACTGGCTGAATGACCTTCTCTTTTCCTTTGTCCACCTACTGTGTTGTTGTAGAAGGCATGGCCCCTTCCACTCCATGTGTAGCAAACACATGCCTGTAGCCTCTCTGGTAAGTGTTTGGAAATGGCTCAACCTCAACCATACTAGCCCACTTAGAGTCAATATCCTCCATCCTACTGGGTGATCCAATGCCATGATGATATTGAGATGAAGGAGGTGAAGTGGATTGATAAGATGATGATGAATGAGCTATGGGCTGAGATGGAGTAATGGAAGTGGATGGTTGGGATGATGAAGGCACATTTTGTGCATGAGGAGTAGGAGGATCTCTTAATATATCATGGGCTATGAAGGTGTCCCATGAAATGTTTAGTTGATTTAGATGGTGGAGGACAATGATCTTAATGAGGGAATGATGGAATTTAACTTCCATTTGATTTTTATTTTTCCTTTTCTGGACGACTAATTCCATCTTATGTATGCTTCAGAAAAGGTATTAGGGTATGTTCAACATCTTTACCCTAGTGAAATGCATCAAGAGGCGGATGTGATAAGTATAGAGCCTTGAAAATCTACATGAAAAGTATCTCACGATTATCTTCATCATCAGTGCATATCTTTCCTATAGGTGAGAAAAAGGAAAGAAACTCTTTCTCTCATTCTTACACCTTGGTTTCAGGAAAGGCTCAAAGTAGTTTTCCTCCAAATCACTCTTTTTGAACCACTTCATCCCAACATTTGGGATCCCGATGGAAGCTGAAATGGTGGTAGTTGAGATAGTAAAGGTGAATCTAGCTAAAGAGACTTGGTTTTTGTGGAGGTTGGATATGAAGAGCCTGGTCAACTTGGCATGGTGCTGAACCCTCTGAACTTGTTCACAAAAATCATAACAACCAACATATTTGAAACATATTATTTTCATTGGAGAGGCTAAAAGTTCCCTAGTATTAACAGGTTCAAGTCTGAGCACTCTTCCACCTCTATGTGACCTCCTCTCCTTTGTTTCATCTCCTTCAATGAATATTATGTTTCCTTCCTCTTCTTCCATGGTGCTTGTGACAAAACCCTAGGGATTAGGAATTATAATATGTGTAAGGTGACTTTTTCTTTTGGGATAAGAAATGGGGAAAGGGAAATTTGTGGGAAATAACTTTAGGGATATAAGAAATGGGGGAAGGGAAAAGGAGTGAGAATGTGATGGGAATTGGGATGGGTAATTGGGAACTGGGATGGGGAATTGGGAGCCTAGGTAAAAAGAAGCACTTAGGGATTAGGGTTTTAGGTTTTAAAATCTTAGGGACATGGATTATACTAACAGAGTAAGGGCTTATACTAAATGAGTTTTTGCAATATGGGAAGGATGAAAAAGGGTAAGGGAGTGAATTTTAGGAGTTGGGAGTGTTAGGGAGGAAAAATAGGGTTTTAAGTGGTTAAAACACAAAATTATCAGGAAAATTACTAATACATAAGTGTCCTCAGACCCGTAATTTTATTGATAATGGAAAATAAATTACATAAAAATTGATAGAGTTTACAAGCGTAAACTTCCACTAATTTGCAATTAGAAAACTAACCTATTTATAAGCTATATGTCCTAACTTAATTTAGTTATGGACCACTTGATAAAACAACAAGTGTCCATTTACAATAAATGATCTTCTATCCAATCTACTAACCTTAGTCCTATTTTAGAGCCTAAGATACGACTCTATTCTAGAGTCCTATGTTTGCTAACAATATTATATTTCTAAGTGTCTCTAATATTTATTAAATATTATAATTTAATAAATATTTTATCCTAACTTTACATTATGATATTTGGATCATATAACAATTACAAAACACCAAAAAAATAAATTTGAAGGAGGTAAATGATGATGGAAGACACCTTTACTTTCTTGTTGGAGGCTCAAATAGATTTTGCAGAAGTGCCGGTGGTGATTTGGTGAAGTTTGGATGATTTACTAGCTTTATGGACATATGCGTAGCGCCTTAAGACTATGCACTGTCTCTTCAGACTGAAAGCCCTCTCTTCAGACTGTGCATAGCCCCTTAAGGATATGCGACCTCTGCTCATTTTGTTTCCAATTTTTCTGAGAAAATTGAAAAATCGCTCTCTTCAAGTGTTTGCTCGATGGAATAGGAGACAAATGAATCTGGAATTGATGTCTAGGAGACTTTAATGCTTGGAGGAATTTTGATTTAAATCAAAAACCCACTTTTCTATTGTTTCCTTTCAATTTTTTGGCACATTTTCTATTTACCCTTTTCTTTTGACTTTTCTTCTTTGCAGGATGAAGTTGGTGGACTTTGGCAATTTTCACCTTCAGTTGGTGATCTTCAGGTTGGCATATATTATTTGAGTTGGAATCTAGGGATAGAAATTATTACATATTATAAGCATAACATTACATAAAAAATTAAAAATAAATTACATTTATGTTTTCATGTCAAAATTACAATTTTGATATGAAAATCAAACTTTAAAATCAAAATTACAACTTTAAAAATGTCATATTTACATGCTGATAATCTTATGCAGATGATAATGAATTTTTTATTGAGTCACTCTCACACCTTTTGTTGACCTTATTGAGAAGAAATGGTGCATTTTTGGACCTTGAACAATAAAACCTAATGACCTAATGGGACCTTGAATGACCTGACTCTATGGTTGACTTTAACTAACATAAGACATAGTGAAATGAGCTTTTCAAAAGTGTTCTAATGCTCAACAAGACATGAGGGTGGGTATAAAAATCTAAAATTTTGAAGGATAGTGAGGTGTTATGACTTGGACTACCATCAACGAATCAATTTTTTGAATGACCTAATGGAATGATAAAAAATTTCAGAGTGGGACCCCTAAAATGAGTATAAAAAGAGTAATTTTGATCATTGATGGAAGAATACATATTATGGCACTAACACGGTCTAGGTGTATGAAACAATGGTGTATATTTATTCTCTACCCACAATTTTGAAATGACACCAACTGGATCATAAGACCATGTAAAACTTGGGCTAAACTGCATTTATTTCAACAACTTATCTGCTTCCTCCCCTACTATCCTACTATTATAGATAAAATGACCTATCTATGTTTTTATTTTAAATTTAGATTTCTTTTAAATTGAGACAAAATGCACTTCATCTGCATTAATCATTTGTCTGATATACTCCAATGCAAAAATCCTCATGGGGAGGAATTTTGGCAGTTTATAAGGGGGAAGCTCACAACCATAAACTCTAAGTTCTGTATAATTTTGGAAAAGATACCAATCCCCTCTTCTAGCTTGATCTGATAGCTACAATACCTTTCTAATTTCTTCACTAATCCTGGGCTCTCAAGTGCTATTCAACAAACTGAGTGTTGGCTAAAGAAACAATTCCACAAACTATTTATATGAATACTCTTTTTGTTCCTTCATGACTAATTAAGTCCAATAAATGATTGATTGTTGATTGCCTTCCTCACCCAATTTCTGTAAGGAAAATTAAATTTGTCTCCTTGAGAGTACAATAATAAGTAAACTAACACAGAGGCATAACTGAAAACCTCTTCAGGTGTGAATTTGACAAACTGATCATGGATAGAATCTGCAATAAACTGACTGAAGTTGAAAATGATGGAGGGTTTGGAATCAATGGAGAATATGGACATGAATTCTATGATGGCTTCATCTACCTATTGGTCTAAATAATAAACAATAAGGTATGAAATGACTATGATAATTTGTTTGGACCTTTCAGGGAAAATGGATGATGGAAATGGAGGGTTTTTCTTGGGTAATGGATCATTTTTAGTCATGAATAGCTCAATAGTTTTATATCTCTTTGAAAAATATAATTTCTGGTATATTTCTATCAAGGCTTCTTGGGAAAATGGGGTAGCATTCTCTATGGTCAGGTCTTGCATCATTTGTTCAATAGTTTGGGCATCAATAGTCACTAGAATATATCTTGTAGGAGCGATAATAACTCTTTGGTTTGGCATATAACAAGCTTGAAATATTATAATGAACTCTGGGGCACTATGGGTACGAGGAAAAATAAAATGCAAAAGATTGGAATCCCATAGTTCTATGTCATCTGATTTATCGAAGAATTTGTCTTCTAACCAGCAATATAATTCAAAAAGCTCAAGGTTAGACAGAGTTTCATGAATTTTGTGGTCTTTTCTTGCTAAAGGAATGTGATGAAAATAAACTGGAGGATGTAAGAGAAGACTTACTGGTTGCTCAGGTCCTTTTTTCTTTATAGGCATGGTTGGCTCTATTGAAATGGTGGAAATAAGGATTTTCTGATACACAATTGAGGCTGAAACTTAGGAGAAACTCTGCCATTAGAAGAAAATAAATAGCTGCAAAGGAAGGCTTTAAACACTGATGATGTTGATCTATGGAGCCTTGGTAGTAGTTGTAAACTTGTAATCCTGTGTAGAGCAGATTGAAAAGGTAGAGTAAAAGTTCAAACATGCGTTCAATGGTGAATTTATGGACAATTTGTTTATTTCTTGTTTGAAAAGTGCGTCGGTATGTTGCCTAACGTTTAGCAATTAAATTAATTGGCTAACGGTTATGGAAAATGCAGGAATTAAGTTGATTGGATAGTTTGCAGTCCACGTTGGCATGACGTTATTGGTGGGAGAAGTGGTAGTTTTAATCAGCGGGTCAGCAAGATTTTAGAGGGGTAGAAAAGTGGTAAATGGTTTCATGCACGAGGGGAGGGGGGTGCGAAATCACACTGTTTTGACACGTAGTAGTGGGGTCAGTCTTCAATACCTCTCTTTTCGGACCCCCCCCCTCGATGTTAAGTCTCGGAAAATGAGGGGGGGCCGAAGTTTTGTATGGGTCGTCGGGTGTGAGGATGATGTGATGGATGATCGAAGAGGTGGCGGGGATTTAACGTACGGCGAAGTTTATATACATGGTCGAGTAGGGGTATGATGAAAGTAATTTGACATGAATGACTGATGAATAAGGGAATGAAATGTGTTGCATGGGTAGTGGAGGATGACGGTGGTGAAGTAAAACACATCGGATTTGAAACCTATGGTCTTGAAGATTTATTTTAGAAATATTAAAGATAAATATTTAATAAAATGCAATTTTAAAAATATATTCATCAGCGAAGTTTTTCATTTCTCTTCGAAATATAGCAAAAAAGTATAGAATTTTTTAAGACACAGACCTTATTTCAGACTTATGAAAACTGACTTTCTCCTTCAAATAGACCTTTATGAATGAAATAGAATTTTAACTACCCTTTTTAATAATAAAAAACTGAAGCCTTTTCATGGCAGTTTATACCCTAGACCTAACCTATATGTGATGAAATGACATGAATTTATACCTATGAATGGAGATGAAATAGTGTAAAGGAGAAGCATATCATGACAGGACTCATTCAGTGATCAAAATTATTTCTGAAGACTAATTGAAAAAGAAAGAACTTTTGACTATTGACCTGATGGAAAACTCTCAAAAGAGATATCTTTAATCACTGAAAAACTGACTCTAACATTGGCTCCAGCTGGGGATGACATCTCCTTCAGGAGGTGTCAAGAACACTGTAGCTCAGGTAGCCTTATTCATTAGGTTATGGAGTCAACTGGACTTTGAAAAACTGAAACAAACTGAAAACTTTTGACTAAAACTACTGACTTGACAAAAGACTAAAACTTGAGAAAAAAAAAAAAACATGGATTGTTTATAGAAATCTTATGGCCTTCTCCTTAGGCTTCAAAATTTTGCAACCATTCCCTTCTTTGCTAAGCATCAAATGTAAACTATTATATATAATGACAATGAATTACTTTCTTAGGGTTTCAACAAACATAGTTCTTTAGAAACCTACCATTGATAGGTCCTCCCAACACTTCCTGTCCTTTAAGATCTTCTAGCAAAAATGTTTTGTTTCCTTTGAATGCTACAATCTTGTAAGGTCCTTTCCAAATATTGTTAAATTTCCCATGCTTTCCCTTTTCTTCATTTCTAGCATCCCATCTTAGAACAATATGTCCAATCTTGAAGTCATCAGCCTTTGTTTTTCTGTTAAAAATATTTTTAATTATGTCTTGCATCTCTGAAGTATTGCTGAAAACTTCTTCTCTTGATTGTTTCAAATGTATCATATGATTGTTTTTTCTTTGAATGTCATTAGGCTCATTTTCAACCTCCTGCAAAATATTCATTACTGGAACAACCAAAGAAGTAGGGAAAACTGTATCAATTCCATAAACAAGCTGAAATGGAGACATGTTAATTGATATTTTTGTGTTCACTCTATCAACCCACATAGAATTTTTAAGCTTCTTGTGCCAATTCCTTTTGTTTTCCTGCAACCTCTTCTTGATAATATTCACCAAAGATTTATTAGATGATTATGCAAGCCCATTTCCCTAAGGATAATATGCAGTATAATGACCAAGTCTAATGTGATATTTATCAAAAAAATCAATCATCTTCTTGGATTTGAAAGCAGTTGCATTATCAGTGATAATATTATATGGACAACCAAATCTTGACAAAATATTATTTTCAAGAAACTAAATGATAACATAATCAATTGCTTGCATAGTGGGAATAGCCTCAATCCATTTGGTAGAATAATCTGTAGCAGTGATAATCCATTTGTGTTGAGTTGAAGATGGAGGATGAATTTCACCAATAAAATCAAGTCCCCATTATTGGAATGGTGATTGCACTTCAATCAATTTAAGAGGAAAAGGTAAAAGTTTCCTTTTTCCTTGAAATATCTGACACTCATGACATATATTAATTGTTTTATAAACATCAGAAAACAAGGTGGGCCAATAGAAACCCGCTCTCAAGATCTTATTTGTTGTGTTTTTCCAATAAATATGGCCTCCACAGTCACCCCAAGTAAAATCGCATTCACTATGAAAAATAACTTAGTAAACCACCTTTATTAAGTTGTTTATGGTTTAAACAAGAAATCCCATGGGGAAACATTAAATAAATCCATATTTGTTTAATTTTCCTCAAGGAATAATTAGCTAAACAATAGTTTAATTAATATTCCTTTTTATATTTAACCCAAAATAAGGAAATTAATTAGATAAATCATTATTTATCTTATTATTTTCTAAAGAATAACTATTTAAACCTTATTTAAATAATATTCTTTGTTAAATATGACTAAATGTATTATTTAGAGTTATAACACAGCCATGTCCTTCAAAATGATAAATAAATCATTTATTTATTTATTATTACATCATAAAATGATATTAAATCATTTATTTATTTATTATTTACAAATAAAGGGATTTGACTCAAGTTAAATTCCTTTTCCCTCCAACAAATATAATAAAATATTCCATAAAAGTTGGATCTTGATTTGGTTAATTATGCACCAATATCTAGACTAACTCAATATTTTGTTATAAATAGAAGGGTTTTCCCATTCATTTGTGACCTTTTGTTGCCTAAAGGTCACTCTGGATCTCAACTCTTGGTCTGGATATTGATCCACTATCATAGCCATATTTTTCCATTTTTGTCTGGGTTTTCTACACCATCAAGAGAGAGTAATTCTAAATCTAAAGTGCTGAGGACTTGCAAGAACCCATCTCATTGAGGAGAACAGGGAACACCCTCTTGTGTTTTCCTCCCAGGTGCCATTAATAAAAATTTCATTAGATATATTCTTGTATTGTCTATTGGATCTATGGAGTAGATCTTATTTTTCTACTATTTAATATCTTCTAATGCATAGATATAGATTTTTGCAGCATTTGTCTTGATAGTCTAATTGCAGATCTGAAGATATTAGCAGTCATTTATGTTGTTAGGGCTATTTTTTATGCACAGCTAAAGTAGTCTTTTTTCGTACACCTCGAATGAAGATTCATACTAACAAATGGCAACTCCACACGGGTTTACGATTACAACCACTGTTGTTTTCCTGATCCTTGCATATCCATTTGCTTAAAACCCTAGGATTTCTCTTTAGCCCCTTGTTTTTTCTCTTCTTGATGTTTTTTTTAACCCATAAAACCCTAAAACAATAAAAATTCTGACTTTCATGTGTTTTTGGACCTATTGTGCAGGTGACAGACATCAACCGCATCTGAGACGGAAAATTTTTCTGAAATCTGCTGCCGAGAGTGCCAGAAGTGTAGGTCACACTTTTCAGCCCAAAACCTACGACCTAGACCTCCAGGGCACACTTTACTGCCCAAAAAGTGTGACCTCTGCTGAAAACAGGTCAGAAACTGCGACCTAGATTTTTTGCAGGGATTTTTTTGAAATTTTTCTGGGTTTGTTTGAGCCTCTGTTCAGGGTTTCCTGACCGCCATCTATGCCCATTTTGGACCTGTACTTGTTCTGTTTTACTCAACTAAGTGGGAACCTAGCCCCCTAGGGCTTCAATACCCTCCACTTTTTGTGGAAGAGTTTTTTCTGTTGCAGGTTGTCTAAAATTTTAGAGTCTTCAACCATTTTTTCAGATCTGATACCTCACCTTCAAATCCACTTCATATTGGCTTGTTATCCATCCAAATCTCCTCATTTAGCTTTGGTTGGGTTTTCCTTTAGGGTAAACTCCGTTTCCCTCCTGAGATAGCCTTTCGCCATTTCTTTTTACTGCAATTCTTCCTCTGATTTGTTGTTGTTTTTGCACCACTTTCCAGCATATTTTTTCCTTTAGGTCCCTGTCCCATTTGACCTTAGATATATTGGCTATTTTAGTGTGTTTTGATTCGTTTTTTCACTCACCTATAGACTAGTTGTTGAGAGGCCCATGTTACACTGAAAACTGTCACCTTGACATTCTGCTAACTGTATGAGCTCATTATTACTCATACTTCCTCCTTTTGCAAGTCCAATATACCAGCTCCTCATGTCAAGCTTCAAAATCAGAAGAAAATCCCTAAAATCTCCTAAGAATTGGTATCGCACTTTCTCTATGCATTCCCTGCGGTCCCGCACCTAAATCTCAGCCTGCCTGCGGAACCATACCGCACGTTCTTTGTGTAATGGGTGCGGACCTCTGTAAAACATAAAAAGGCAAGAAAATGAAGATAAAAAGTGAATTCCAGGTGAATTCTAGAAGATTCTAGACGGGAATTTTCGGGAATGGATACGCTTTGAAGAGGTTCATGCATCCCTCACTTGATGGAGCTAACCCCTTGATGTAAGGAGCTTATCCCTTTGAAGGAGGAATCTATCCCTTCATATTTGGAATTAGAAACCTCCTCTCTTCCACTATAAAAAGAGGCCTTGGGTAGCCTCAAAGGGAGTTCAAGCTTATGAGATTTGAAGTTAAATGCTGTTGAGATTTAGACTTAGTTAACTAAGACTTTCTGTGAGGTTAAATCACTCATCTCCATTTGTCTTAGTTTAAGAGTGCAATGCTTGTCAAAGTAAAGGAGATTCCTGCTTCGGACCCCGGGAGGACCTGCACAACATCAAGGCACAGGTTGTAAAGGTTTTCTATCTTTAAAGTTAATACAAATATACTCATTTCTCTCATTAAACTGTCAATTCATGGTTTATTTCATAAATTCCTTGATCATTATGATAAGTATGATTTGTAATAATGTCTATACAGGTGCTGCTTAATCTTTTTGCTTGTTTGTGATTGCAGATATACGAGGAACGTTCTTTCAGTGCACAGGAAGGACTTCAACAAAATCAAGCAAGCGTTGGACATAAGGTAGGCCTTACACCCGTATAGTGTTTTTATAAATCTTATATGCTTAGAGAGAGATTAGTATAATTGGTTGTTTGTTGCTAGTTACCTTTTGTACTAGAGAGATCGGTCTTGTCCGCAAGACGGATTAATCTACACAACAAAATGGCGACTCCACTGGGGAAGAACTTGTTGTTCTTGGTTCTCTTTGATTTTTGACTTTAGAAAACGTTTTTTCTGGTTTTTTGATTGATACACATCTGTCTGGGTACTTTAAATTTTTCTGTTTTTGCAAATTTAGAAGTTTTTTGAGTTTTCTATAATTTTTGCTAGGACCGCACTCTGCATAACTTTGACAGTGCGGGCAGTTTCGCACATTCTCTATAGAATACAGTGCGGGACCGCACCTGTCAACACTGCTTACATGCGGACCCTGTATAAATTTTGGAAAATTTTTTAGATTTCTTTTTGCTTTATTTTTAGATCTTTGGTTCCACCCAGACTGGTTATTGTGTCTATCAAAAATTCATTGTAAATGAACTCCAACAGTGTTAATGTTTTGGTGATTTGCTAGAAGATTTTTCCAATTGGATTGTTTTTCTTGCTTGGTCTTTTAGTGATTCCAATTTTGACAATTTGCAGTATCTCAGATCACATAGATCTCTTTTTGTATTTTGAATCCGACCTGATTTTGAAAACATCCTAGATTGAAAAATTAAGCCTTTGCTTTCTTTGCAAATCTTCGGAAAAACTTGGTTTAAAGTTTTGAATTTCACTTTTTGTAAAAACATATTTTGAGTGTTTTTGATCTGTTTGTTATCTGAACAAATAGATTCTTAGTTTGCTGAATAACTAAGGGGGACATTCATAAAAAAAACTCTAAAAAGCTTTTACTCAATTTAGATTAGTTCTCAAGATTAAATTTTTATAGTTTTGAGTAGTGTTAGTTTTGTAGCTTTCTTTCGAAAGAAAATTGTTTTTGTAGCTTCTTGTTTGGAAAAGAAAAAGAGTTTTCTTGTGAGCTTTGATAGTTTATTGAAAAGACAAAATAGTTTCTTTCAATTAGTTTTCATGTTTGAAGAAGGAATTTAAAAGTTGCATTCTCTAACTCTTTCTTTAGATAGAAAGTTCATTGAAAGAAAAAAGAATTGAATATCATCATAGGTGCATTTTAGTTTCTTTTTGGAGTCGAGTCTTCACATCATACAAAGTTTCATTTCCACACCCATTGACTTAAGAAACAGCTCTTAAAAGTAACGCTTAAATAAAATTCATCTAGTAATCTTTTATTTCTAGGGCTCTCGTCACCAACATAGCTTAAGCTAGTATCTTGGAGTAGGGAGTAGTTAACTCTCCAAGATAGCTAAAACAAACAAGTAGATATATCTTACGGTAGGAAGAATTCCAGTTGTTGCATGTGTGCTCTGGGAAGCTCCTCTTAAAGGAGTTAAGCACGAGATCATATCTGAACCAGTGGGGTAATCAATCATTCCTCATTGGAAACGATAGAAGATATACACGTATTAAAAACGGTAAACCTCGGATAGACCATTGTCGAGGAGCCAGGGGTCACTTGTCAGTAAACCTTGGATTATGTCAAGGAGCCTTCAAGGGGATTGAGCTTTGTTACTCTGCCCTTGCGTGTGTGTCAGATCGTAGACTGTTCCCCCAGGTATATGTGTTTCAGTTGGTAACCCTAGAGGCCATAATCTTTAGGATTCTTTCTTAAGGTGACGGTGGAGGGAAGATCCCACTGTACCTGGAACAGACGTCGACTAGACTCAATTGGACTCTCTGGGGGGTTCTCTTCACTCGAGATGGTTATGTGAAGAAACTTGTGCCAGTCTGTTTCATTAAGCAGGTTGTCGGGGTAGCTGTTCCAACCGCTCTTTTCGTGTTAAAACTCTACTAAGTTGGATTTCATCACCAACTAGTGATTTTAGTACAGAAAGTTACTTGTTTGTGTGTGGTTTGAACTCTTAGATTTTTTTAAGCGAGTGATTCAATTGTTTTTCTTAGAGACTTTAGGTGTTTTCATTGAAATTTTTCTTTGTTTGCGTGTGATTAGATAATTTTTCATCGTGGCGGAATTGCCAAGACAGTCCCGGAGAATACAAGGGAAACCCCCTGAGTTTTCACCAGGTTAGCTTGAAGGGCTTCGAGCTCTGGTACCACACAGTAGCCGTAGACTAAGATCAACAGAAGTTGAAACCTCTGCTATTGTAATACATCCTGATCATCAAATTCCTACGACAGAATATATTCAAGAACCGATTTCAGTTTCTGAAGTTACTGAAAATATTTCTCCTACTGGTCAATTATCTGATGAACCTGAAATCTCTGAACCTGAAACTGAATCTTCTGTGTTAGAAACATCCTCAGGATTTATTTCACCAACTTCTAGTAATCTAGATTCACCCAAGGTAAGAAATATCATTACTGAAAATCTTCCCTCTGGACTAATTTCTATAGAAGAACTTACTAATCCAGACGAAGACATATCTCTTCCCAGTTCCCCTCAATCGTTAAATCTTAGGGAACGTGAATCTATTTTCTACATCCCTATTCGAACTAGTCCCTGGTATCTCTCTTTAACTAACTTTTTAGAGAATCCGGGTCTTGCTTTTTATCCACCTCGAGTTCCATTCCATCCTACGCCCAGAGGGTATTATCCGTCATCTATTATGGCTGGAGAGTCATCCATGTTTTCGCAAACGCCTGAATCATTTTTACATGGTGGTCCTTCTGTTCCTTCGGGATATCAGTCTTTGTCTGGTACTTTCTCGGGAGCAGCTCCTCAACCTATCGAAAGTGTGTTATCATCTGGTCTTGGTGAACTTAAAATTGAAACGTCGAACACAGAGCAAGTTTTTATGATGTCTGGTAACATTCCTAATCCTCAACCACAAGGCAGTCAGTTTCTTTCTGGGGGTCAACCTCAGGGAACTCAGTTACCGCCTGGGGGGCAACCTCAGGGTAGTCAGTTACCGCCTGGGGGGCAACCTCAAGGTAGTCAGTTACCGCCCGGGGCCCAACCTCAAGGTAGCTTTTTCCCAGGACAAACTGTGGATTCATATTATTTTGGGGGACAACCCCAGGGACAGTACATACCCCAGGGTTATCAACCTCAAGGACAGTACATTCCTCAGGGTCAACCCCAAACTCAATATGCTCCTCAGGGTCCTCAACAACCCCAACTTCAATACGTGCCTCAAGGTTATCAACCTCAAGGGCAGTATCCAATGCAAAGTTACCAACAGCCTTCTAGTCAACCATCTGTTCAAGGAGCCGGAACTTTCCCTTATTATCAACCCTACGTTCAACCAGGTTTTGGTCCTTCTATTCAACCTTCTACGGGACAATACCCCGGAATGATGGTGTGGGATCCGTCCCAATATCAACAGCCTTTGCAGCCTACTGTGCAGTTACCTTATCAACCTGGTCAACCAATGGTTTCTGGTTTAACTCAACAGCCTGTTCAGCCAGCTATTCAAACTCCTGCACCTAGTTCAGTTTAGCAGCCTGGGCCTAGTACACCTCAAACTCCACCCCAAACTGCTGCAACTGCTACAACGTCTGTTCAACCTGTTACACCTATTTCTGGAGTGTCTGTAGCCCCGAGTTCGGCTATCCCTGTATCTGTGCAAATCCCTCAAGTCTCTGTACCTCAGTCAGGACCCTCAGTTCAGACTACAGTTCAGATGCCTGCGGGACAAGCCGGTACAAGTACAGTTGTTACAAGTCAACCTCAATTTACTTATCAACCGTACCAAGGACAGCCGCAATTCGGTCCCTATGTTCAGAGTACATACCCCAGGGTTACCAACCTCAAGGACAGTACATTCCTCAAGGTCAACCCCAAACTCAATATGCTCCTCAGGGTCCTCAGCAACCCCAACTTCAGTACGTGCCTCAAGGTTATCAACCTCAAGGGCAGTACCCAATGCAAGGTTACCAACAGCCTTCTGGTCAACCATCTGTTCAAGGAGCCGGAACTTTACCTTATTATCAACCCTACGTTCAACCAGGTTTTGGTCCTTACGTTCAACCTTCTACGGAACAATACCCCGGAATGATGGTGTGGGATCCGTCCCAATATCAACATCCTTTGCAGCCTAATGTGCGATTGTATGTATCAGCACAGTCCCGGCCATTGTTACGGTTTCAACTACGACCTTTGTTCAGCTTGACTGTTCAAACTCATGCACATAGTTCGATTCATTGAGCTAATGCCTGCCGGACTCGCTCCAAAAGCCCAACATGGCGCTGACTCCACTTCTTGTTCGGCCTGTTACCATACATTTGCAGGTGTACGCTTGGCCCGAGTTGACTGTCCACCCGTATGCGCTTGCAAATCCCTCCAAGTCTGCGGCCACACGGTCGGGACCCTGGGTTCCGGACTACGATTAGGATACCTGTGAGACAAACGGTACAAGTACGGTTGTTACGAGTCAACCTCAGTTTACTTATCAACCGTACCAAGGACAGCCGCAATACGGTCCCTATGTTCAGAATCCGAGCTATCAGCCATACCCTGGTTATACTTATCAACAACCTCAGTATGGTCCGATTCATCATGGTTATCCAGGAGGTTATACAATACCCAATGCTAATCCGATTCCTAGTTATCCTGGGTATCCGCCTCCTGGATCTGCTTTGGCTTCTCAAGGTTTTCGTGACCCTAACCGTCAGTTACCATTCATCGCAACTTTGGACTTACCTGATTTGACGCGCCTTACAAATGATCCTATTTTCTATTATCAGAACTAGCCGTCAATGCCTCATAAGTTGCCCAGTGATATACCGAAATTTGAAGGTAAGTCACGAGAGGATCCATCAAATCATGTGATGACTTATCACCTTTGGTGTGCATCTAATTCGATTATTGATGATTCAATTCGCTTATGTCTTTTCCAGAGGACACTCATAGGTCTTGCAGCCAAATGGTACATTGAGTTGCCACGAGGCTCGTTTCATAATTTCAGTCAGTTAGCAACGTCCTTCTTAACTCATTTCCAGTTGCCTATCAGATACGACAATGGCAAATAATTATTAACTTCACTAAAACAATCTACGTCCACATATATTTCTGATCATATTCATGAGTGGCAACGTAGACGACGTTTGGTGAAGGTTTATATTCCGGATCAAATTTTGGCAGAATGGTTTGTAAAATCATTATTTCCCAAGATCACTGAAGATGTAGCTAAGGTTGGTGTTGTTACTGAAGAGCAAGTAATTGCTCAGGCTCAGTACCTTGACCTCGTTTATACGCAGTCAGGTACTCTACATGAAAAAATTCCTGATTTACCCAAACAAGGTCAAATAGCTGCTGCTCCTCCAGGGTCTCATGCCGCTGACGGTATGATTGGTACAGTTAGTTCTAAAAGTAAGAAGAAATCCTCAAAGAAATCTTCTCCAATTATAACTTTACCTGATTCCCCGAAAGGAGAATCCTCTCAAGAAGTTTCTGCCGATATTCATGTCGTTGAAACATCTACGGCAAAATCAAAATCCGGTAGTAAAAAGAAGGGGAGGAACAAAAACAAGAAAAATTCGAAAGAGAAAACAGATAAAGAAGAATCCAATGACGAGAAACGTAAAACTCGCTATCCTTGCTTCATTTGTGAACAAGATCACTTCACAAAAGAATGTCCATATCGAGAGGAGGTTACCAAACTCGTTAAAGGATCGCAACAACCTGCTGTCTTGAAGGATCCTTTTCCAGTTCAAGATAGTAAAATGATTGGTTCTTCCTCGACTACTTTAGAAGAGCCTATTATGATGATGTCTCATGTAAGGATTGCGACGCGATCGCAAGATTATGGTTCCAAGAATCCCATTGATGGCAAAGAAGGAGAGTCTTCTAATGCCAACGCATCAAATACAACTCCTCCTGTTTCCGGTCCGTTACAGATCGAGAAACAAAATCCAGACTTGATAATCAAACCGCCTGCTAAAGGTGTTCTTCGTAAATCAGCTTTCAATCCACATGCGAGAGCTGCTCAGAATTACAATATTGTTGAAGATTTAGTTGTTTCTCCTTCAGCAATGTCGGCTTTGGAAGTGCTGCAATCGTGTCCAGCACAACGTAAATTGTTATTGTCTGCTATAGGAGCTGTTGATGTTCAGGATTCTAACCTCATAATCTTCGATTTAGAAACTAGTACACCACGTCTCCCTCACCAAATGGCTTTCCAAATTCCAGTGTTAGTAAAAAACAGACCTATTTTTCGGACTGTGATTGATGAGGGAGCGTCAACGTGTATTATGTCGCTTCAGTGTTGGAAATCTCTTGGTTCTCCTACACTTAACCAATCTCCGACGATTCTAAAAGCTTTTGATGGTCGAGGTTTTCAACCTTATCGTATTTTGCAGGATTTACCCATAGGGGTTGAAGGAAAAATCGTTAATCTAGATGTGGAAGTGGTTGATGCCCCTCTAGATTACAACCTTCTACTGGGTCGTAGTTGGTCTTATGCTATGACTGTTGTTGTCTCTTCGGTCTTTCGACTTATAAAATTTCCATATCAAGGAAGGATCGTGACAATAGATCAGTTAACTTATTTTTCGTCAGACCCAGCCTCTACAGAAACAATCCAGCATGTTGGTAAAACGGATATCCCTTATAAGGATGTCGGAGTAGGTTTGGTTAAAGATTCTGGTTTGCTAGGAACTTTTTCCTTTCCTCCTCCTAACGTATCGTCTTCTACTGCAACTATTCATATGATTTCATCAGACACTGTTATGTTTGATGATCCTTGGATTCTTCCTTCAGAATCCGAGACAGATTCATTTGATGGCGCGATGCCTTTGAGTCCGTTTGAAATTGTGTACCAGACTGTACAGTCTTTTTCCAACCCCTCTTCAACCGAAATCGATCCAATGAATGGGATCCAAGAGGAATCGCTTTCTATTTCTAGTTCAGATGCAACGACATTTCCTGAAATTGTTCATACAGATGAGCAAATTCGTGAGTTTTTGTCTGTTGATGATTTGCCATGGGAAGATCTCCATCACCGGTCTTCATTCTTACCTGAATTAGATCATTTTGAAAATGATTTCGCTTCAATTTTTACTGCTGAATATGCCAAGGAACCTCAGAATCCATTGCAAAATCCTGATTCTGAGCTGAATTTAGAAAATATATCTAGAACGGTTCAAATTGACATTTCAGTAAAACCAGGAATAATTGAAAACATTCATATAGGTGCTTGTTGTTCAGACGAAGAAATTCAGACTTATAAAGCCCTATTTCAAGAATTCCGTGACGTGTTTGCCTGGTCTTATGAAGAAATGCCAGGAATTGATCCATCGATCGTGGTTCATGAAATTAAGACTTACCCAGATGCTAAACCTGTTCGTCAACGATTACGTCAAATACATCCTAGAAAAGCTGCTGCTATAAAAACTGAAGTTGAAAAATTACTTCGAGCAGGATTCATTTATCCAATTCCTTTAACGGATTGGGTATCGAATATTGTTCCTGTTACTAAAAAACAAGGAACGATAAAAGTATGTATCGATTATAGGGATATTAATCGAGCGTGTCCAAAAGACAATTATCCAACTCCCTATATCGATCAGATAATAGACGATTGTGCTGGTAGTGAACTATTTTCCTTCATGGATGGTTTTTCCGGCTACAATCAAATAAACATACTCCCTGCAGATCAACCTAAAACAACTTTCATTTGTCCATGGGGAACGTTTGCCTATTGTAAACTACCTTTTGGACTAAAAAACGCTGGAGCAACTTTTCAACGGGCTATGTCTTATGCATTTCATGACATTAAGCACATTGTTCAACCATATCTTGATGATTTACCTGCTCATTCATTACGTAGGGCCGATCATCCCACTCATTTACGAGCAATTTTTATGAGATGTCGGCATTATCGGATAAGGTTGAATCCGCATAAATGTGTTTTCTGCATAGAATCGGGTCGATTACTAGGATTTGTTGTCTCGAAATCAGGCATTCGTGTCGATCCTTCGAAGGTCGAAGCTATTGTTAAATTGCCTCCTCCTTCGACATTACGCCAACTCCAAAGTTTGCAGGGGAAAGCAAACTTTTTACGTAGGTTTATTCTGAACTATGCCGAGCTCGCAAATGGTTTTACCCGGTTGTTGAAACAGGACATTCCGTTCTTTTGGGATGAGGTCGCTGATCGATCTTTTAATGCACTTAAACACGCGTTGACCCATGCACCGTTATTGCATCCTCCCAACTACAACCAAGATTACATCTTGTATCTCGCTACTTCTCATTCCACCATTGGAATGGTACTAGTTCAGGAAGATGAATCTCACAACGAACATGTAATTTATTATCTTAGTCGAAATTTGAATCCGACTGAAATCAAATATACACATGTGGAGAAATTGGCCTTGGCAGCTGTTCAAGCTGTCCAACGTTTTCGACATTACATATTGTTACGTAAAACCATAGTAATTTCTAATTGAAACCCTATGATGTATATTTTGACCAAACAATTGCTAGGGGGCAAGTATTCTAAATGGATAGTTATCCTACAGGAATTTGACTTGGAATTTGAGAAATCCAAGGCAAAGAAGTCTTTGGTTTCTGCGGAACTGATGTGTGATTTCCCCTCTACTGATATTGAAACAGTGGCAGAAGAGTCCATTGTGGACGAATCTTTGTTTCTTATCAGTACGCTTGATCCATGGTATGGGGATATTATTGTGTATCTCCAAACCCAATCTTTTCGGCCTGAAATTTCACGAACTCAACGACGGAAAATACGTTTCCAATCCCAACAATATAATATCATTGGTGATACTCTTTATCGACGTGGAGCGGATTCTGTTTTCCGACGTTGTCTAACTCATGAAGAAGCTGAAAAGGTGTTAAATGACTGTCATTCTGGAGCATGTGGCGGTCATATGTCTGGGTATGCCACAGCCCAAAATATATTGCGTGCAGGTTATTTCTGGCCAACGTTGTTCAAAGATTGCATTTATGCGGTTCGGAAATGCCACAACTGTCAAATTTTTGATAGAAAAATGCGCGCGCCACCCGCTCCTCTTCACCCTATAATTGTTGTTGGTCCATTCGCAAAATGGGGTATCGATTTTATCACATGTAACCCTCACTCGGCCGGGGGGCATGCCTATATTATTCTCGCAGTAGATTATTTTACGAAATGGGCCGAGGCGATGCCTACATATTCAGTTGACGGCAAGACTGCTGCAACATTCGTATTCAATCACATAATTGCTAGGTTTGGCATTCCTCAAGCTATTATTACGGATCATGGAAGTCATTTTCGGAACATCATGATGACTGAACTAACAGAACAACTTGGCCTACGCCATGATAGTTCCACTCCGTACTATCCACAAGCAAATGGTCTGGTTGAAGCCATTAACAAAGTTTTAGTCACCATGATTAAACGAATCATTGGTATTCACAAGACGAATTGGCATTCCATGTTATTTTCAGCGCTTTGGGCATATCGAACCTCAGTCAAAACATCAACAGGTTTCACTCATTTTCAACTGGTCTACGGTTTAGAAGCTGTGCTGCCGATTGAATGCGAAATACCGTCACTAAAATTAGCCGTAGAATTACTTCCAGCTACGTCTGAAGAGGAAAAACGTTTCTTGTACTTGGCTCAATTAGATGAGAATCGATGAAGTGCTGCAATAGCAAACGAGGCTCATGTTAAAAGGATAAAAGCTCAGCATGATAGAAATGTGACCCCTCGAAATTTTTCAGAAGGAGACCTAGTTTTACTTTATGATCAAGCTAATGACAAGCTAGGAGCTGGGAAATTCGTGCCTATGTGGCATGGTCCTTATATTGTTAAACGAAAATTAGCAAAAGGGGCCTATGAGTTGATAGATTTTGACGGTGTCTCTTTGGATAAACCCAGAAATGGGCTCTATCTAAAGCGATATTATGCTTAAATGAGGTGTGGAGATTTTTGTTAGTTTAGATTTCTTTACTGCTGGTGTGTTTTAGATTAGAAAAGTGTGCCTAGTTTAGAGAGTGTGTTTTTGTCACTATTCCTGCTTATCTGAGTTTTACTCTTGATATTGCAGATGTCGACGTCTCTTCAAACCTACATTGGTTTTGCTGATGGTGCTTGTCGTAGTACACGGAACATTTCTTCCACAACTTGGGTTATCTATTCACCCTCTGACGAGTTAGTATCCATGCATGGGGTAAGCCTTGGTCAAACAACAAATAACATTGCCGAGTATAGTGCAGTGATTGAGTTATTATCTGAGTCCATATCTTTTGGAATTCGGAGTTTGATTGTAAGGTTGGATTCTGAACTTGTTGTATTACAGCTTAACAGGGTTTATACCATTAGAAATCCGGTGTTATTACGGTTATTTTTGAGAGTTCGTCTCTTGGAACGTGAATTTGATTATATTGAATATCAGCATATTCCAAGACATTTAAATACATTAGTAGATTCAATTGCTTCTAGCATGATAAATAGACATTTGCAATAATTAAAAGCAGTAAAACAAACAACATTCATTCATGTACACAGATAGCCGTCAAAATAGTGATATATATCATAGGAGTGTGTTCAAAAAATATACATCGTCTTCGATCATAGGTTGGAAACACCTTATGATCGGCAAAAATGATAACACAAAAGTACAAAAATGAGTCTACACAATCATCTCATCACTGATGATGATCTCGATAGGAAACAACTGCTCGGGCCACCCTGCATAGGAACCTCCTGAAAGGTCCTGGGACTCCAATCACATATCTTTGTAGCCTGAGAGGGATGTCATCTATGCTGGTCTCTGGTATATCTAGAGTCAAGCGCTCTAGATGATGCTCCAAATCGGTCAAAATCTCTACTGATTGGCCTGCTGGGGCTGGTGCGGGCGCAACTGGTTGTCTCCTCTCGAAAGGTTGGAGATGAGCTGGTCGTTGTGGACCTACGTCTGTATTCGAAAAACTTTTGGTTATTAGTTTTCTAAGACGATAAAAAATTAAAAAAAAATTAGAACTTAGCAAACGTTGAAAAATGTTTTACCTGAATCATCCCATTGTTCCCCTGTAGGGAGAGACATCTCTCTGTCGCCGCGGAAATCCATCCCGGCATACGGAAAATCTTCTATCATGAAAACTTGGCGATCTAGCCAACGAAAATATGAAGCAGGGAATCGTACAATCTCAGTGCCCTCAATAGCATGACGGGCCATCAACGCGGACCAGCGAACCATTCTTGGTTCTCGAGGTCGACCGGCATCAACTGCAATACTCTGTGGAGCTAACTGAGGAATTCTCTCCAGAGCAAAGGAAACGACAATGGATCCATATCCAAAGTTATTTAGTTTCCCATTTTTCACTCTGGTTAGTTGGCCTTTTACATTAGCCAACACAGCTTCGCACCAGTTGAAGATGGTGCCGCGAAAACAGTCCACAGCAATGCGCATTTGGGAACCAGTAGCTACATGAAGCGCGGCGCTCCCACACAGTTTGGTAACAGTGAATGCTATAACTTTTAGTTCAGGACGGATGATATGTTTTATGTCAATCCGTTTGTCCCGAGGATTTGCCTGATCATTGGAAAATTCGAGTTGAAGACTAGCGACAGTCTGGCCACCTGGCCTAGTCCCAAACAAGGATACATGTTCGCCCCTCTTGGACAAACCAGTCAAAAAATATATATCCTCCAGCTCAATTTCGAGCCGGTGGCCACCAATGAAAAAACACTGGTCCTCCACATGCCATCTGTCTACCAACCATGTTAAGAGTTCCACTTGTGCCCTCATGCCAGAGATGGCCCAGAATTTGTATAAGTAGCATGCTTTTAATGTCCTTTGTGTGGGCAAATGAAGTATTACAGCTTCATCCACTTCCTCATGCTCCCTTTCTTGCCAAATAAGCATCTTGTTAATCCTGCAACACAAAATAAGGCATATTAGAATGATTTCATTTGAGAAATTTTGGCAGAAATTTGAGAAAACCGTGCTTTAAATTTGACCGCGCGGGTACCGCACCCGCTCTTTGTAAACAGAGCGTAGCTCCGCATGCGAGATGTGTGCCGGGTGCGGTACCCTCGATTTTTTCCCGTTCAGAAAAAATCGGGGTCCGCAGGTAACCTGTGTCCCGCATGCGGACCCCGCGGGCGCATTTTTGAACCAATTTTGCCCTAAAAAATCAAACTAAAGCCTAAAAATGAATTTCAAACGGATGAAAAACAAGATAAGGAGGTCGTGGATTACTTGAGGCTGACGATTTTTGATTCCAGCGGTTGAATTTTCCAGAATCTTCACGGGAACTTTTTTATCCAAAAGCTTTTTACTTTTCACTCTGCAACTGAACGGTAAAAATGAAATAGAAAAAGTCCTTTTTATAAGTTTTTTCGAATGAATGAATTGTAAATTTATTTATTTTTCACTTTAAAAGGGATATTTTTTGAAAGCATTTTTATTTATCTTAAACAGGTATGTGTAATGTTTTGAGTTTTTGTGCAGAAACAGGATTTTTCAGGTGAAATAATCATTTTTCAACAAAGAGCATACTTTTATCCTTTTTCGGACTCTTTAATTTTTTTTTACGAAAAAGCGAAACTTTGGAGTCCTCTTTAAGCCCTTTTCAGACTCTCTAAATATGAAAAGATTGCCGAGTACTTGACTATTCGAACTCGTTAAAGTAAATGAACAGTCGTCCCTTCAGTATAAGTTTACCCCTTTTACGGATTGAAATGGACTATTTACGAAAAAGGTATACATTGACTAAATACGGTCAATAGAGTTCTCTCCCGCATTATTTTATCCTTTTTCGGGCTCGAGAGACTAAATTTACGAAAAAGAACACCCATGGAGTTTTCTTAAGTTTTTCTTCTGACTCCCTAAAACTGAAAAACACGGAGTTTCTCCTATACTGGACTCGTTAAAACTTAACAGTAAAGGACCTGTTTAATTTTCAACAGGAACGAACCACTCCTTCTTAGGGTTCGATTTTTAAACTAAGTTGGACTCATCCGAAGGATGAGCTTATAACCAAGCAAATGTTATCCTCCTCAAGCTTGTCAAAAATAAAGAGGTACTTGCCAGAAATGGTGGGGGAAAAGAGAGAAAAATGGGCGTGTTTGTTGTATTTTAAAATTGTCCGAAAATCAGTCGACCACTCTCGGACACGACACTTATATTCACCTGGGTTGGGAAATCCTTTGCCTAACAGTTAATCAAACCATATTGAAAATTTTCAGCCGGTTTCTGGGTATTAGCTTTGGGTCAATTGTCACCAAGCCATCTGCAGTGTCGTTATGTGTCCAAGAGAACAGTTCAAATAAAACCATTCATTTGTAAAATATCTGTCATCCATCTTTGACCATCCCTGAGTCAGTCCTTGCCAATATATTTTCAAAACTTGATCTATGATTTCGTGTTGTGGGTTTACCTACGACAGATCACTTTCTATCGACATCAGTACATTATCTAGGAAGTTGATCCAGAAATCGTCAGTACCTTGAAATCTGCATGCCTCAATGGCAGGTTTCTCGCTTTCGACGACAGGTTGCATCAATGACCTTCGATCGAATGACTCCATGACATGTTCGACTTCAGCTCATTCATTCACATTTCATGGATTGTACTGAGTACTTTGAGAGCCATTGAAATTACTGGTGGTTTCTCTCACACTTGTTAACAGTTCACATCATTGACTGGTAATGAAGTGGTTTCTACCATGTTCGACTTCAACACATTTATTCACATGGATAGAATCGTACTAGTTCGAGATGCGGAAATCAAGACCCTGGATCTAGTTTCCACCATCCAGACTGCGAGGAATTTTGTTGTCATCTATACAGTAGACTATTTATAAACAGATGGCTGCGTCCATACTGTGTCTACATATATCTGTACTATGATGTATTCAAAATCATTCCTGTATCAGAACGATTTCAGTTAGTTTATAGTTAGTTTTTATCTGAGTATGGGAATGCCTACCTCAGTGATGACATATACATGTATATATTTTGCATTGAATGTTTTTACAGGTACCGACTGGGGTGTCCACAGGATGACCTTTGAAATGATAAAGTACTGCACTCTTCATATATGACAGACTACAGCTTCATTTATTCCAGACTTTTCACTTTAGGGGGCAATTTGTTACACTGAAAACTGTCACCTTGACATTCTGCTAACTGTATGAGCTCATTATTACTCATACTTCCTCCTTTTGCAAGTCCAATATACCAGCTCCTCATGTCAAGCTTCAAAATCAGAAGAAAATCCCTAAAATCCCCTAAGAATTGGTATCGCACTTTCTCTATGCATTCCCTGCGGTCCCGCACCTAAATCTCAGCCTGCATGCGGAACCATACCGCACATTCTTTGTGTAATGGGTGCGGACCTCTGTAAAACATAAAAAGGCGAGAAAATGAAGATAAAAGTGAATTCCAGGTGAATTCTGGAAGATTCTAGACGGGAATTTTCAGAATGGATACGCTTTGAAGCTGGTTCATGCATCCCTCTCTTAATGGAGCTAACCCCTTGATGTAAGGAGCTTATCCCTTTGAAGGAGGATTCTATCCCTTCATATTTGGAACTAGAAACCTCCTCTCTTTCACTATAAAAAGAGGCCTGGGGTAGCCTCAAAGGGAGTTCAAGCTTATGAGATTTGAAGTTAAATGCTGTTGAGATTTAGACTTAGTTAACTAAGACGGTATGCTTTTGATGACTATTTCAGTGGCTTTTTAATAGAATTTGTGAACCTTTTTGTATCATGAATTTGGAAAGTAATAAGGAACCATAACAAAACATGTGAGAATTGATATGCAAGACTTAGCCACTGATAATGGTTATTTTCTGTACAGGAAAAGGAGAAAACGAGGAATTTCCGTTCCAAAGGAAAGGACAAAGTCGAGATAACTGCTGTCCCTCTGAACGAGAACCGAATGCAAACAAGGCTAAATAGATTACAGCAAATCGGCTCGGAAAAGAAGGAGAAGACACCAGCTCGGCGCCAAAGAAAGGAAAGGATGAAGAATTAACAGTTTGGCGAATCCCTCAGGATCTTCGATCCTGAGGGATCGCTGCTTTATTTATCATGTTACTTGGACATCTCCGCCATCACCTTTATATAAAGGGACAACACTGTTAGCTTGATAGATAGGATACGCTTTTATGTAATTTTCTGTAAAACATCAACTTTGATTATTGAGTCTCGTTGAGAACTGGTTCAATGTATTTTTGACCGATGCATTAATAAAAGCTTGGTGATTATTTCATCTCTGCGTCTGGATTAACTTAAAGCGGTGTATCCTTGGAGGCTAAGGGCCCGGCCCCGAAGGACACTTGCTTCTGTACCATTACGACTTGACTTTTGTGTGGTTTGTTTATCATTGTTATTTGGTAATTTGATATGCTTTATAAGTTCATATTACATGCTTTGTTAAAGATTGAATCATTGAGGTTTTTTACAGATAGAATCGTGTGTTGACTCCGCATCAAGTTATTAATCCTTTCAAGAGTTAATTGCATGTTCTTACTGTTTTGTTACAGAGCTGTTATACTAAACGTTCGTGTTGTGCGCGTTTCTGATTTATCAGTACTGTTCCATAATTCATTAATAGTTATTGCTGTTCCATTAGTGTGATTTGTGTGAATTGCTTTTAGAGTGAAAGAATGTTATTTGATTGCAAAGAATGCATTTGAGTTAATAGATTAAGTTTGGTTACAACCTGCGGGACTTAGTTATTCAATTGCTGTTCCATTTTAGACTTGCTGTTCTATTTCAGAATTGTTGTTCAATCCTTTATTTGCTTTGCTATTCCAT